>JAWDCX010000191.1:0-24266 GCA_036553675.1 Solanum okadae | reverse complement strand
AACTAAGTCACTTAAATTGGAACGAAGAGAATATAAATATGTGACACATTTCGGATTTCTAGATATGTCCCAATTTATGTGACACTTTTCAGATTTTGAGATTCAAACAAGTCTATATTTAACCGTAAATTCTTCGTATACTTTTAAATATTCCAAATTGTGACTTTTAGTATTTTTTACGTAGTTTACAAATGTATAAATTTCATTTTAAAAAATTTCAAGATTCCATGAGGCAAATCCTCGATCAAACCTAAATTGTTTAACTCTCGAAAAACGAAATGTGTTACATAAATTGGGACAGAGAGAGTATTAGAGAATTAGAGCTTCCTCATTTGCAAATGCTTTCATGCTGGTTTTATTATGCTCCTACTTTTCAAAAATAGATGCCAAAATATGTCTATCGGAAATAACCTCTCTGTCCTACAAAAGTAGGGGTACGGCATATGTATATTCTATACTCTTCGGACCACACTTGTAAGATTACACTGAATACATTTTTGTTGTTATAGATGCCAAAATGAAGTGCTTTCCAAGTTGAATATAAGTTACAATCTGAGAAATACTTGACTATGCTTGAAGTTTTAACATAACAAATTGGCTTTAATGTAACTATATGGAAATCTTGAGAGTCATGACTTCTTCTTGGATCCGTCTACGCGTACATGGACAAAGAGAATTTTGTTGTAGCCGCGTGAAATTCTGATCTTGTCATCGGTATATCTGCATTGTACAAAGTAAGAAGATAGCATAACGATTGATGACAGTTAATTCCGTTATGTCTGCAATAGATCGATATATCTTACAGTATTTCTATGGTGAACTTGCTTTCCATTTCTACTGGAATTCCATACATACCAGCCAGGATTGCTCCATCATCCATTATGACATCATACGTGTTACTTCCAGATTTCCTGTATTAGAAGACGAGCAGTTAAGCTTAACGAGCATACCAAATAAAAGGCCTCCTAGGTGATCGAGCTCATTCACTCCCTATACCTTAGTATCTCTCTGGCTTCTAGTCTATATAAAACGTAGTTAACAGAGTTCGCTATGTCTAACATTTCAGATTTCCTAGTGTAAAAAACTTCTTTTGCATCGACTCTCTTTCTCTCGTTAGGTAATTACTGAGGCAAAAAACAGATCTCTCACAAGTCATTTATATCAATAGCTGAAATGGTAAGTACTTACTCATATTTGCCAGTCATGGAGAACCTAATACCGAACAATATACCAACGAGGAACTTCAACTGCCCATCTGGTTTGACAATCTAGAAAGAACAACACAAATTCCGAATAAGAAAGTATAGTACGTGACCAAAGATATCAAAGTCGATAGAGAAAATAAAACAGCAGAATGAAGAGGCCCTATGCACCTGATTTCCCATCAGACCGTTGCCAGCATTCTCTAACCAACTATCTGTTTCAACCTATAAAGCAGATAACGACCTCAAGTTAATATATGATACGAGAAATGAATGATCTATTCGGAAAAAGGAGCTTTAAGTGTATTCGTATATCAGAGTTAATTCCAAGTTAAAAGATCTAAGTATCTGATATAACCAAACAACATGTTTAGAACTTATCTTTTGTTCATTCGTTAAGGTTAAATTCATACCAGAGTCGGATTCAGGATTTAAAGTTTATAGATTCCTACATCAACCTCAAGTTAATATACAATAATAACTGGATTCATTGTCAAATATTTGTCACTCGTAAGTTGTGTTCTAGATCCCAAAGTAGCGCGACACACTTATCAAAGTTTGCATTTGAAAGGAAAAGAGATGTTGGACAGATACCTGTGAACTCCATATCATTTGCCACTCTCCCTCGAGGAGTTCCAGTTCAGGGTTCGCGACATTTTGGTTTAAGGAAATAAACTCGTCAATTGCCTGTTAAATTTCACATCAAGCAAATTATTAATCACAGAACCAACACATGTTATAACAGGATTTTCACAAGAAACGAGCGTAAATTTGTACCTTTTCTACCCTTGTCCCCGTTGAAATGGACGAAAGCAACTTTTGCCTTGGTTCAGTTTCCCTTTGCAGCACAAATGTAGTTCCCTGCACTATATCAGTATAGTTTGTGGCCCTTAAACGCTTAACTGATTACCCGTCACAAAAAAGCTGATAGTATACAGTTAACTGATTTTACGCTATGTTGCTTGGACCCTCCGAAAATGCATAGTTTTTGAAGGATCTGAGACACACCAGCGATATCTTTGAAGAGTCCAAACAACGTTTTATGCATGGTGTATAACGTATAACAGTGAGGAAAAGCAAAACAGAAAACATGGCACGAGCTAATTTCGTTCTCCTACCTTGTTTCCTCTTGAAATACGGAGATTCCCGGATGGAGACAAATATGTTGTGTCTAACCAGCCCTTAGCTTCATCTCCTAGAAGTCTAAAAGGTACAGGATACGGAACCTTGAACGGTAGAAATTTGAATGAAAAAGCTGCTCTATCAAACTGGAAAAGAATACGTTTTCCGTCCTTGATTGTTGCAAGTGCCTGAGCAACATAAGACTCGCATTCAGTAAGATATCACAGAGACAAATTACTGTTCAAAATTGAAGTAGACAACTATGCCTCGGTCCAAACAAGTTGGGGTCGACTATATGTTACAATATTCAGGAAACAGGATAAAAGATACATACCTCTACTTTCAGCTCACCTATTGCCTCAGAAAACTTTACAATGTTGGATACACGTTGGTCGTTCGTTCTAAGGAACACTTCTTGAAATACACTGAATGAGTCAACTCCAACAAACGTTCTCTGCACAGTGGCTCATGTTAGGAAAACGATAAGTTAGACAACCCCACGTTTTCGTTACTGCCTTTTTGTCCCCGAGGAAGAGAAGATATTTGCTGATGTTATGATCAATGCGTTAACGAATAAAAATTACTTCTTTGAAATCCACAATACAGTATCGAATTTTAGTATGTCTACGAAATGAATATTGACCATCATTTCTTCATTTAAGCTCTCTAACCAATCTACGCACCAGAAAAATGTTGACAGCTGAAAGCACAGTAAACAAAATGTATAACGTCTAACCTGAATAGGAGATGCTGATCCTGGCCTAGTCGTGAACATCAGCTGCCACCGACCCTCTATCAAACTCGAGCTTGTCTATAGATATTAGCCCATGTGAATATAACACCAAGTCACTAACAACATTGTAAAGTTGTTACTTACATCACAACAACATAACTTATCGTTTTTAGTATCTTTTTCTAGCAGATATGCAGCCACATTTATCATAATCAATGCTAAGAAATTGAGTACAAGGGGAATGCAATGAAAGCGAAAGCACTCAAAGACAATACTCACCGGTTCAGGAATACCTTCTGATCCTTCGAGAACTTTAACAGCACGTTCAACCTCCTGCATAATCAAACATAATTCGGGTATATGATTTCCACTTCTATATTTAAGCTCAACTAATGTTAACAATAAATATAACAACTATTACGACTATGCCTCAGTCCCAAACAAGTTGGGGTTGGCAATATGAATCCGCATTGCTTCTTTTATGCTCAACTCAATCATTATCATACCAAATTAAATACAACAACATACACGGTGAATATTCACAACTCTATGCACAGTCCACACCAGACCCAATGGGCGTGACTCTAATTATACCATGTCAAATTAGGTCCATGAGTGTATGGAGACCTTACCTCTAACTCGTGGTGGTAGAGAGGTTGTTTATGATCATATAAATTATATATAAAAAGTAGTAGTAACTATAATATTATAAGTTCTCTAACAAGTTTAAAACTTATTTCCAACTCGTAAATATTACATATATGGATCTTTTTCTTCCATTCTAATGTGTACTCACTGTAACATTACATGCTTCAAACTACTTAATCCACTTTATAGCCCACACATTTTCAATCTCTACGTTATAATATCGTCTATAGTATCTTATCTAAGCCATGAGCAGAGCCACAATGCAGCTTACATGTTCAGCAGAACTCAGTAACTTTGGCACAAATCCAATAATTTATCTAAAACCCAATAAACAACAACAACAATATATCCGGTGTAGTCCCACAAAGTGGGTCTAGGACGGGTAACATGTACGCAAACACTACCCCTACCTCAGAGGTAGAGAGTTTATTTTCAATAGACCTTCGGCTCAAGGAAAAATAATCCAAAGTAGTTTAGATAAAGAAGTAACGAAAGTAAAAACATAACAAAGTAAAATACTACTACTAATCATCAAAGTACAAGACACAACAGACAATAACAGAAATCGAAGGACAAGAAACTACAGGAGCAATACTACAACTACTAGTACAATAGTACGTACGGATAGCAAGACAAATCACTACTACCTACTAACCTACTATCCTAATCCATGTCCTCCACAACATCAACCATAACAAAGCACAACAAGAACAAAATATCATACAAAACAAGAAATTTGGGGATAAAAAAATGTGAACTAACTTGAAGTTGTTGAGGTGAAGCAGCGCGACCGCGGCCTTGAATACCAATAAGAGCTTCAATTAGTCCATTTTCTTCTTCACTAAAAGAACAAACTTTACTTGCAACAGAGCATACAAGCAAAAAACTCTTCTTGTTTTGCATTTTTTGACCAAGAAATTGCTTGCAACGCCATTTTCGAGTCGAATTTATCACAATTTGAGGCCTAAATCCAACACCCAAATTCCCAATTTCCATTATTGTTGTCATTTTTGCTAAGTGTGGAATTTTTTTATTTTTTGGAGGGAAGGGATTTTGTGTGTGTGATAACAGCTTCAACTAACTTTTCAAGATTTTTATTTTATTTTATTTTTTAGTTAGATATATAAGGGATTTTCTTGGACACGTGGCAAGTTATTGGCTATACACGTGTACATGTGGGCCATGTAAATATTATCTATTTGACTATATAGATAATCAATTAATTGCTATTGAATTATTTTGGCTAAAATAAAAGGAGTTTGATTTGTTATTTTGCGGAGTCTTATTTGTTTGCGCTTAATAAATATTTACGTAATTATTTTGATTTTTAATTATGCTTATTTTAGGTTTTTGAATTTTAATTATTTAGTGTATTTCTATTTTTCTTTTATGATTTTTGAATAAATTTAAATGATTAAAATTTATGACTCAAGCTTTAATATTATTAAGGTGTTACCTATTCAAGAATTGTTTTTAAAAAAAGGCATTTTGCGTTGCTTCGTCTCTTTTCATCGTTATTTGATCATCGTCATATATTATTATTATCGACTATGTGCCATGACACACCACCACACAATATTATTATCATTAATCAGTGTCATATATTTCGATGCTATTACTATAATCACCTTCAATTACTATCATATATTTATCAAACATTATTATAGATCACTATTATCATTATTTATCATCATCATCCATCAAAATTACAATCCTCTATCACTTTTATCTATCACTATCATTCACCATAATTATCAGTCGTAATTATTATTAATCACTATATATTATCAGTCATCATCATTAGCCACCAACTATAACCGTCTATTAGCACTCATAACCACCACTATTAGTCATTATCACCGCTATCATCACTAACATATTATCTTTTAAATATTTTATAAATTAATTACATTTTATCTAAATTTCATACATATTTTTTTTATAAGGAATATACATTAAATCTGTTATTTACCCTAAATTTCATAGTAAATTAAAAATAAAAGAAAATGTTAGGTATCTACTCTCTACACTCCCCCCTCCCACCGCCACCCCTTCACTTCCTATCTCTTCCTTCTTTTTTGATTGATCGTATCCACCATTTTAAATATTATTGTTTTCCAATTAATGACAAACAAGAGAGAAAAAAAAAAGTAAAATTAAATAGCGATGCATTCGTATAGAATTAGTTAGTTCAATTAAAAATGGCTTAATTAAGCAAGTATGTACAAACATTGCATTTTTCTTTTGTGGTTACCTAAAATTCAAAATAAAAAAATTAAAATAATCATTTCTCTTATCCCACCCTCATCCCACCATAATAATAATAAAATTTAAAAGAATATAAACAAGTGATCAGTTCATTTCAAGTTTGAGTCCCAAATATCCTAATTAAGAATAGTAGATAAAAAGGAATAAAAAAAATGAAAAAGACATTTGAATAATTGATAGAAAATTTTATATTAATAAAAATAATAATTTGTTTAGATGGACAATCAATCGGGGTGAATTTTAGTTGGATCCTCATTTATGAGTTGTGTTACGTTATAATAAATTGGGTTGGGGGTGGGGGGGGAGTTGATTTAAAATATGTCAATAGGAAGATATCATGAAATTAATTATTTTTTCAATATTATTTTCAAGTGTGTCGGGTCAAAATATGAATCATATGTGGTTTTATAAAAATAAAATAAAAATTAAACATATGATTTTTATTATTTATTTGAGAAGGGTTTAAATTTGGATCAATCACATTAGGCAACATAATAAATAAATATTTAATAATTTTACTTAAAATGAACTATTAAAATTAAGGGCAAATATGAGCCAACGAATTAATATCGAGGATATTTTTGAGCCAAAAGGTGGATGTCAGGGTTATTTTAGGACCGAAAGATGGATGAAAGATAATTTTGTACCAATTCAAATACTTGAAAGGCATTTTAGGCCTTTTTTCGTTTTTTTTTTTTTTATAAGGAATGTACATTAAATCTTTTTTTTACCCTATTACCTACTTCAACTTGACGACAAGAGCAATTAATAACAACAACCATAATAATAGTAAATATTAAATGACAACGT
Organism: Solanum okadae; assembly: GCA_036553675.1. Classification (NCBI taxonomy): domain Eukaryota; kingdom Viridiplantae; phylum Streptophyta; class Magnoliopsida; order Solanales; family Solanaceae; genus Solanum; species Solanum okadae. The sequence continues at coordinate 17,483 of JAWDCX010000191.1, read as the reverse complement.
ACATGCACTGACAATGTTTCCTAGAAATATATATCGGGTACGACAAGTGATATTATATATTAAACTCTTATAGCATGATATTTTGATATATTCTATATATTTTTAGTTTTAGAACAAAATTATCTTTATATAAAATATATTTTTTATAAATTTTGTGTCAAATTAAAATCAGATAAACAAATTGAAATGGGATCAATACTATATTTCTATCTGGTGAACCTAACATCTATATTTGGACGTTTGAGTATGGAATAATTAAAGTGGAAAACTTGAAGCAGACAGCTTTAAGTTTCATAAAGATATTTTAATTTTAGGAATATATTCATAAATAAATAGTGGGAGGAGATAAATATAGAATAATTTTCAGATGTGATTGATAGATAAAATCCCTTCGTTCAAACTGTGAAAATAGAAAAATACTTAGTAGAGGACGTTTATTTGTTAGTCAAGGGCATAGTTACCTATGATGAATGTTTCGAAATATTATATTGTATGTATAAGTTAAATATTTGAATATTTTTAATGATATTTCTAATTTCGTTATTATCTTTAGAGAATCTTAATACGGAACGCAAATTCAAATTAATTGAACTTACTTGAAAGCTTTGACTCCATCTATGCTCAAGAAGTACAAATTGATTAGGTATTAGATTTGATTTCTGTGTTTATGTCGTATATATATATATATATATATATATATATATATAGTTGTATATTTTGATTAATTAAGTATTGAACTAAAATCAATAAAATTTGATTTTTTTTATAAACATATAATATTTTATTCATAAGATATTCCATTTAATTAATAAGCACAATACAAAAATATACCTTTTTACTTGACATCAATTGTCTTCTACGCTTTTCAATTTTGAATGTGTACAAGTAGACATACGTATTCTACGTGGCATAATATATGTAAGACACCACGTAAGACACAAAATTGTCATGTAGGACGCTACATAAGATGAACATGTCTATCTGTTCAATTATATACAAGTTTAAGTGTCTAATTATATACACTGAAAGTTAGAAGTTATAGATATCAGTTGAAATTAAGTTAAATAACATGTCTATGTACTATGTCAATTAATAACAATATACATTTTAATGTACATATTCTAGTATTTGTATTCACACACGAATTCATATTATCAAATCCTTAAATTTATATGATGAACAATCCAAACAATATAAGCCCATTGATTTATTACGCACGTGACACAAATTCAAATTAATAATTAAAGAAATAAAAAGAACTATGTATATCCAATAATAATTGTTGAAAGAGAAGAAAATATGAATATTAATAAATACAAGTCCTTTACAACCTGGAAAGAAAGAAGAACAAAAAGTACACTAAATTAATTAATTAAAAGATGCTTCACCTTTTTCATGGACCCTAAAACAATTAAAGTAAAAATGACAAAATTACAAATAATAAAAATCCAAAAATCCCAAAACAACAACTAATTTGTTGTGCACTAGATTTACCACTCTCATCAATTTCAACTTTATTTTCCACAAAATAATGATGTCTTTTAGTATACCAAAATATAATTTTGTACCTAACTTTAGTACTCACATCAACTCTAATAATTGCCTTAGAATTATTTGAAACAGCCTTAATTGCATTATCCCATGGCATATTATGTGCCTCAATCATGCCACTTTTAGATGCTTCTTTATCTTTACCTTGTTTAAATTTATCAAATGTAAAATTACCTAGAGGGTAACTTATATTTTTACCATAGTAAAAACTAAGGGTAATGTTGTCGTAACGAACAGCTTTATCCTTCATTTCATTCTTCAAATTGAGTTGAAATGATATATGATTGTCACGCTTCGTCCTGTTGTTGTTGGAGTAGATTGATTTGTCAAGGCCTTGCACGTAAACATCTCCGATGGAACATTTGGGCTTCGTGGTACGTAGAATTAACCATAGGACCAGAGCTGTGATGCCTAAACTCACTATCAATTTGACACAATCACAAGCACGTGAATCCGACATGTTGGGAAGTCAGAGAGATAGATTCAAAATTTGAAGTTATCAGAAGAGATGAAAGAAGAGATGGGAAATGAGAGTAGAGAGAAGTGGTAGAACAATATTCTTAAGAAGTTTTTGTGGGCTTTTTAAAGGTATATATTGATTCTCAACAATTATATTTTTTGTGCTTTTTTAAAGACTTGAGTGATTGGGTCAATGACTTTATTACTTTACCTCTCATTTTCTTTTTTTTTTCTTTTTTGTACTTATAGACAAGTTAGTTGGTGGTTTCCATTAAATTCTTGGAACATGTCCTGCACAATAGTGTGAAAGGAAGACTGAAAAAAATAATTATTTTGCGAAAAATATTTTTCAGAAAAATAAGTAACCTTTTTGGTATTTGGTGAATAAGAAAAAAGTATTATTATAAAAGTACATGTGAATAATCTAAATAAATATTATCGGATATGATTCCACGAAATTTAAATATGTCCCCCCACACTCATCTAATTACTCCTCTGACAAGTTAGAAAGCACTTTGTCATTACTTATACAACTTCTTGGAAGATAATATAAAATAAAAAACAAAAAGTACAAAGACTAGTTGACCCAGCCTGTATTTTAAAAATACTCTTTTTTTAAATCCAGGTCTTTTAAAAAAACAAATAATAAATCCAATTATTAAAGCTCTTCTCAAGAATTGATATTTTCTTTTTTTCATGGTCCGGCGTCTGATACTCGCTTTGAGATACCAACTAATCAGGTGTCAAAAAATTTAAATCGATTGTTCCTTTTTGGTGTAATTGTTTAATAAATTTATCAAAATCATAGTGACACCTTAACTTAATGAGGGTTTTATTACCCTCTCCTGAATTCATTTTTTCTATATTTTTGGGTATCTTTTGTGTTGACGTGATATCTTTAATCCGGTAATGTTCTTGTGGTAAGTGGGCTCTTTGGATAGCCCATGAATAATTCAAGTAATTGAGTTAAGTCCAATTCTTGATAACTTTCATTTCTTGGGCACCTTTTGTGCTAACGTGACATCTTCAACAAGGTAATGTTCTTGTGGTAAGTGAGCTTTTTGGATAGCCCATGAATAATTCAAGTAATTGAGTTAAGTCCAATTCTTGAAAACTTTCATTTCTAGCCCAATTCTAATGAGACTAGAGATCAAGTTCGTTGATTTTGCAGATTTGGCCCTTGAATTTTTACTTTTCTTGGAAGTAACATATTTAGACACAACTTTATAGAATAATATTTTGGACAGAAAGTTACTGAATTAGATTGAATTCTGTATTTACTTAATTGTAATCTATTATGGCCAACTACGACGTGGAAATTCTTTTGAATAATGGGTGACAGTGAGACCTGAATTCAGGACGACCTTTGCTTACTCTAATGTTAATGTGTGTGACTCTATCTCATGTAAAAGCTCATGATGGAGTACATGAGACTCAAACCTAGAGACTTTGTTTCCTTCACTATCATGTTGAAGTGTATGACCATTTCACTAAAAAAAAACTTAAGTTAGAGTATTAGAGATAACATACCTCTATTTACTTAATTATATTCTCAATAAATTCTAAAATGTTATGACAAAAGTGAAAATAAAGAGAATACGAAAACTACAATTTCTTCATAATGTTCAATATAAGATCATATATTTCACGATACAACAACTTATATTAGTACATAATAACTATATGCAGTGCTCAAACCCTTTAAAAATACTGTCAGATATGTGGCGGATCATCCAAAAGTTATATATTTATAACAGATCCAATATTGGTGTGACAATATTTTTAAGAGGTCCAAAAGCAACATATATCATACTTATACCTCACAATACAACAACTTGTACTAGTACATACTAACTATTTCACTCAAACTCTTCAAAAATACTGGCAAGTGTACGTTGGAGGATCTGACACAAGTACAACATCATTTTGGAGTGCTCGAACAACGTAACACAATATTACATACTAATTATTCAAATTAATTAACAACCCTACAGTTCGTCCTGATTTGACCGTTCGATCCGGTCAAAGGACTAATATTTCCCATCTTAATCATGGAATTAACAAAGTCATTAAAGAAAAACTTAGAGCTATTACTATATGTCTCAACTAGGGTTTTTGTTGTTGTTGTTATAGCATCATCACTAGAGAACAAGATTTGGTCTGATTCAAGAAGTCCTCTTCCATTAATCAAATTCTTGAAATAATGATTGTCAAATAAATTTGTGGAATTTCTATCAAGTGGGATTGTGTTGTTTCCATCACTTGTGGATGGACACAAATTTTGAAGTTCACTTACTAAGGTTGTGTCTAATGTTGTGTCTGGTGAACTTGTCCCATTGAAGTTTCTTAATCTATTGTCAAATGTTGTACACCTTGCTAATCCAATTGTATGTGCACCTACAATAATATTCAATTAAACATTTAAAAAGGGTTAGCGCAAGTAGATGCGTATCCAGAATTTTGGGATGATGGGTGCACTATTATGAAAATTAAGGTGGATCTAATCGGTTTGACATTTAGGTTCTTATCATTGAAAATCATTAAAATTTTAAAATCATAGGTCCAAAATTGAAATGCTTAATTAATTAAAACACCAAAATTGCTATCAATTACCACTTAGAGATGTGTAACTCAATTTTAGAAAGAAAAATAAAACAAGATAGATATAAAATTCAAGTTTCTGACCTCACTAAGAGATGCGCCCAATCATCGTCACATTATATGATATTTCGAGTGTGGGTTCACACATCTATATTTAACAAAAAAAATTAAAAATATAACACTACTATATATGATTTCGGGAGGGGAGCATGGGTTCACGTGAACCCGATGACCCCCTCTTGCATACGCCTCCAACAAGTCTACTATTTCACTTAAAAGAAACGACGAATAACTTTTGTCACCAAATAATAAAAAATTTATAAGTAATCCTGCTTTAAAAAAGAGTTAACGAAGTTTTTAGCAAGTTCTGATTCTCTCATTCACTTAAAACACAACCTATGATATAATTACATTTATTATATCTAAAATTACATTCCTAAAATAAGAAAAATATCTTTACTATATATATTATTGTATATAATTTTATTTTTTATTTTTTTTTGTAAAAAAAATATTTGAATATTACCTGATAGGCTCACAACATCTGTTAAGTTTAATCCAACATCCTGGAATTTAGAAATAATTGTATTAAGATGATCAAATGGTGCTGGAAGTCCATTACTTGATCCAGAAAAATTAGCAGCTAATCCATCTCTTCTCCCTAATAACACCTTCCAAAATGGCCCTCCACTCTGAAAAAATAATTAATAAATTAATTAGTCTAATGAGATAGATAGGATTTCGTCACTCTTAATTAGAGATCTCAAGTTCATATGCTGAAAAAGGGGAAAGAGAAAACATGATAGAGAACGCTACTTAGTTTAATGGGCCTTAGGAAGCGTGAATCTGAATTAATCAGGACTATATCAATAAAGCAAGTATTAGACACCATGTATATAGGAAATAATCAAGATTAGTTAGAGCCTTAAAGCGAGTATCAAACATCAAATAAATTTACCTTTAAAAAATGTAAAATATTTACACAATTAGATAATTTTTTACTAGGTACATAAGTCCATGTAAATCTCTTGTAAATATTAATTGATAATTTGATAAAAATGATAATTAACCTATTATTATAGTATAAAATTCACTGAACGTATAAAAAATATATTTACATAATCAGTACGTAAAATTTAAATTAATCAAGAATAACGTTTCACTTTATAATCAGTTCACCTAAATGTAGAGCTAGGCAGAACTAGAGTATCAATTACGAGTTCGATCGCTCAATAACTTTAACGAAAAATTATATTTGTATTAAGAAAATCACTTTTATATATATAACAGGTTAAATTACACTGATAGCGTAAAAAAAATCTTACCAATAACACTGAATCTCTTGCAGCTATAGCTAATATATCTGCACAAGAAACAACTCCACTACATGTATTCTCAACAACAGTTTTTATATTGTCTATCACTTCATATCCTCTTGCTGAGTTCAAGTTTCCTGGAGTAAACTTCTCACTTGTACTACTATTTCCATCCAACAACAATGATGCATCACAACCCTACAATTTTATTAAATTAAATTAGTCGAAAAAGGTACAGATATATATCGTTTATTTAGTTAATTTATTAATATGATCGAAATATCAATGCATATATTGTGTATATGTATGTATACTATATATAATATACATGTTTATTTAGCATAAAAAATATGATCGATAAACTCTGTACATATTTTGTAATCTAAATTAGTAGAAAAAGTTAAAGATATATACCGTTCGTTTAATTAATTTATCAATATGATCGAAATATCAGTGTATATTTTGTGTATAGGTATGTATATCATATATAATGTATGTGCATATTTAGTATAAAGATTACACAATCTATACACTTTATACATATTTTGTAATCTAGTTAGCAGAAGTACGTATAGAGACATAATTATCTTTAAAAGTAAGTATTAATGGTCTCATTTTAATTATTAGTGTATTTTAATATGTCGTAACAAGTGATGATTTGTTCATTTTTTTCGTTACTAATTATCCACTTCTTATGAATAGTTAATTTGATACGAATATTTTTTAAATTATCTGATAGTATAAAATATTTAAATATTGTGTCAATATATAGAAGTTAATTAATTAACTTGTAGACAGCTGTAAAGTTTGAATTTTGTACGTTGACGGTGTATAAATTTATCAAACCATGAAACTAGATTGACATACAATACAACATATAAATAACTCATTTAGCCGGTTAAATTGCATTGATAGTTTAAAAAAATTATACGATTAATATGCATAATTTAAATTTAAAAAATATTGAAATAAAGATATTAAAAAGGGAGTCTTAGAGTAACAATGTTGTTATCACCATATGATATATTTTTCACGGGTTAATTCTGAGTCATATGTTAGCTATGGGTGTTAATTAATCACATGATACATTTTTGACAAGTAGAGATGTCTAAATGACAGTTGGTGCTAACTTTAAGCCCTTTTATATGTATTTAGCCAAATAATAACTTTAAAATAAGGTAAAACGATCTTATATTATAACAAGTTTAATTATATCGTCAGCGAACATAAAAACTCACATTGACAAAGCAATCATGGAAGTGAAGACGAAGCAAAGAAGCAGCCATTCTTATTTCATTCTTGATTGCACTTTGAACTTCTCTACGAACAACTCTAAGAAGATTTGGACATGTTTTTAAGTAAAAATTTGGTGTTAATTGAGAATTCACACCTACAAATAACACCAAGAAAGTCACAATTTGGAAATATAAAATAAAATTACAAGGTCTAGTCTTCATGATTTTATTATCGACTCTTGACAATTGTTTTTCTTTTGACTCAGAACGATTGAATTTGGACTTTTAACGACTAAACATTTGATTGTGAATGCATGTCAATGTACTTGAACCCTAATTTATAGTCATGATTAAGGGATGATTAAAAATTAAAAATTTCATTAATATAAGCTATAGTGGTATGATGTATGGCGGCTCCATTTAGTTTTTTTTTTCTTTTTTTAAAAATCAAACTTAATTTAAATCTACAATTAATTAGTCTACTATTTACTTAATGCTAATCACTGTGGAAAGTGAAGAAAATAAAGGTTTTAATATTGCATGGTTATGGTAATGGGGGATTAGTACTTAATTACTTATCATAATATACTAAATTTTAGTGACCAGTGACGATCAATTTTTTTTCTTTCGATCTTTATTGACTTTTAGCGACTGGTTTTGAATTTTTATTGTTATGTTTTAGTAGGGATGTTGTGTGTGCATGTTAATGTATTTGAACCCTAATTTATATTCATGATTAATAGATGATTATTGATCAATTAATAAATATAAAATTCATTTATACATAAGTTATTAGGTGGTGTATCACTAAAAAATTTTTAACGATGGGCGATATCTTTTATTGTTAAACAGAATTTTTTTGTCGCTAATTCTATTTAATAATGGATAAGCTAGTAACAAATTATCAAATAATATTATATTAGCTACAAACTATTTATCGACAGATTAACGATGAGTTTCTTTTAACTAATTGTTTTTTTTGGAAAAATTACAAAATCCCACCTTTTAGTTTATTTATTACCATTATCCCCTATAAGTTTTACAAATCTCCAAAATCCCTCATTTTCGCGCATCAGATTAGTGTATCTCGCGCATCAGATTAATGTATCAACGCTTATATTATTGTATCTCACGCATCAGATTAGTGTATCATGTATAAAATGTAATGTATCTTACTTAACAATTAATGTATCTCGCACATCAGATTAGTGTATCATGTATAAAATGTAATGTATCTTACTTAACAATTAATGTATCTCGCGCATCAGATTAATGTATCAGCGCTTATATTATTGTATCCGTTTGAGGGATTTCTGTAATTATAAACTTTTAAGGGATAGATTGTAATTTTGCCTTACAAGTATGTGATTTCTGTAATTTACCCTTTTTTTTTTGGGTAGTGGCATGATGTATGGCGGTTCCATTTAGGGTTTTTGTATCAAACTTAAAAATGTATAACCATTTAATTAATTATAATATTAATCACTATGGAAAGTTAAGAGTTGAAAGTTTAAAATTTTATTATTATATTGAAAATACAAGCATGTTCATGAATGTGAGCTATGTTTGAGGGATAATGTAATTAATTAATTGGATTGAACTTAATTATAGTGCATGATAATTTTAAAAAACTGTTCCAATAACATTGTGTTTTTTTAGTTGTTTCTAATATGTATTAGTGCTTAATTACGTTGATAGCATGATTATTATCTTTAATATATCTTCTCTTTTGGATTATAATAGTAGTTATGTATTTCTTTTCGTACCAAAACATTGACTTTTACGATAAACACGTTGAAATTATTTTTGATAATATATGGAAGACGATTGATAAGACTAGAACTTATGATCTCTAACTATATAAGAGGAAAACAATTAGGAAAAATTACATGGTTAAGCAAACGTATCCTAGTTAATTAGTCATCATAAATATAGTTTTAGTTAATTACCACTCGCGATCAACATTCAGTGATAATTATGTGGGTTGGGGTTTCGAGTTTGTATAATTTACACGTTTGTATAATTCAAAATTTGTATAATATAATTTGTATAATGTAATTTTGTATAATATAATTTGTATAACATTTGTATAATGTAATTTTGTATAATATAATTTGTATAATTACTTAAAGTTCAGATATTTGTGTTTGTATAAATTTGTTATTTCGAATTTATACAAAATTAGCTCAAATATACAAATGTACTCGCGAATTATACAAACTCACCCGCGAATTATACAAACGAGGCAACTTAAACTGTAGCTACAACCCGCAAATATGCAAACTATAGCTATGAAACATAATTAAGTTTATTATTATTGCTATTTGTGAAAATTCCCCCAAACGATTAACGGCCCATTTTCCCATAGAAACATGAAGAATGTATACAAGGCCCATTATATCTAATATATTCGATTATAAGCCCAGTCTTATTGAGCCCATTACATATATCATAAATTCCTAGGGGGAATTACACAAATAGCCACCCCCACCCCCACCCCGCAACCGGAATAGAAAAATAGTCATTGTCATGGAGTTTGAAATTTTACATAACTTTAGGATATTTTCTTCGAGTTTCACTTGTGAAATTTGATACTCTAGAACTTATTTTCAAGAATCGGGCCAAAAAGTGGCTAATGTGCGTTATTTCTACTAAGTCATGCGGCTTTGAAGTAGGTCTCTTATATCATACATGCTTTATTCTTTAAAACGGGCTAGTTTTTAATTTTTGTACTATAGCAATTGAACTTGTGCCTAGTAGTTTTTTAGAAGTTGAAGTCTCACCTGAACATAACTTGTGGAATATTATAATACCAAAATATAAATTTATACCCTGTGAAAAAACTTTGTTACGAGGAATAAAAATTAAAGACTAGCACAAAATATGAGCAAAAGTACAAATGATCCCACTTATATTACAATACTTTTGGACATGAGATGAAAGGTCTTTGGTAAGAAGAGATGGTAGGCTTGACACGAATATTGTTACTTATCATCCACTTTAAAATTAAGCAGTTCAGTTCGATGATACCTTATCGCTTGCATATAATAAAATATAAACTTATCACCCACTTTGTTTCTTATAATATTATAACTTGCATAATGTAATTTATTTTCCTAAGAAAATGTTTTGTTCAAATTAATTTCTTAGTTATTTTTTAGTGTTCGGCAATTAAGCAGAAAAATATTATTCCACACATTATATGTGTGACATGGGGTGGGGAAGTGGTGGATCCACCTTATACTAAAGGGATGATACGCATTCACCGGAAATTTCGTTGTTTAGTTAGGTTAAAATTTTAGTTTTATGTATCTATACTATGTGTTGATTCTCATTTCTTTTACGTGTATCTACTTTTTTATATTTTGATATCTTTTAGTAAAATTTCTTACTCCGCCACTGATGTGAAGAGTGGGGTTCGAAGGTGTGGGATGGTCAAGAAGTGGGGCTTGAGAAAGATACAATAAGCTTGAAATCTCACTAATGAAACTTGTTTTTCCTACTTTCATTATAAAAATCATATTTTAAGAAACTTAAAAAATACTTTTCAAAACATTATGATCAATCAAACATAAAAAAAAAAAATTGAAAAAATATTTTTCACGAAAATACAAAAAAATGCTCGTTAAAATTTGGAAGATTTCAAAATACAAATTAGTCTATTAATACTGCAGTCAAGTGACTTTATTAGTATAAGAATATTCGTATGGAGTTCTAATTATTAATATACCATAAAGTCAGCCATGCAGATAAAATTTAAGGAATATTAAGACTTCTTTTTATTCACACACAAAAAGATACTTATTCATAGGAAAAATTCCATAATTAATGATTAGTTATATATCAAGTTGTAATTATTATTTTTTAAATATATGTCATTTAGGAAAACTTAATTTGGAGATCAAAACCAAGAATAATTCATGTATTCTAAGTCTATATATAGTTAATGATTCTAATAAATTATTCTTTTGATTATTTCTTCACATGTAGTTGAAGTAGTATTCAAGTAATGCCCTTTGATTTCATCTGTTTCAATTTGTATTTTTTAATTGCTTTAGATAAATATACGAAATGATTTCTTCAACACATGAAAGATTATATTTAAATTCAGCATTTTCAACGTGAAACATAAATATATATTTGTGTGAGAATTCATCAAAATTTCAACAAATATCGTATTTGAACTCATAACTTTAAAAGTGCAACGAATTCAGTGTTGAAAATATTAAAGATCAAACCGATAAATATGGGTTTTAAACCTTGTATATTTGTCAAGAAATATACCGAATATATACATATAATAAACTTCAAAATTCATAAATTACAACTCTAGATCTATAAACTTCAATATCGTAGATTTGCCTATGACGTGTCATGAACTTATCCTTATTTTAACCATGTAAGAGTTAATTTCCAAATGAGTAATGTACAAGTCTTATAGCAGATAGTACTTTTCCCAAATAAATGTATTATTTCCATAAAAAATGATGTAGCATGTGTGTACTAGAGGAAGTGACACTACAAGAAATAATTCAATTTTCAACGATCTGTCTGTCAGAAACTAAATTCATCAAAAAATTGAAATTCATAATGGAAAAGTTGTTAGAAACATATTCGACGAATGATTTTTCCAAGATCTTTTTTCATAAATATTATTTTTTTGACGAATTTAATCAAAATATATTCATCAAAAATTGACTGATTTGTAGTAATGTAATGATCTTGTTCACTTCTTCTTTGTTTTTGAGTGGCAAATTTGACAATTCTCACTTAATTATTCAAATTTGTCAATTGTATAGACACACGCATTTTGACTTTTTCAATAAAAATAAAGATAAAAAATTTAATGAAAATAAGTATAGCTGGCAAATTTCTTAAATACTTCTACTATTTCTTTGATAGTGATTCTTAATAATTATATGTATACACTATTATTCAATCAATTCATAATTAGGTGAGACAAGTAAATTTGGAGTAAACATAAAGTCCAAATATATAAATTGACATTATTGTAAAAATTCAAAATCATATTGTTTTGATCAATATCTAAGTTCGACTTTTTCACATCAAAGTCATATAAAGTTAAATTAGAAATGGTTGAATAGCATTTTTAGTCCCTTGATTATTAATAAATTCTATTTTTAATTCCTATAATATTTGATGACGCATATTAAATATGAAATTAATTAAATTATGCATTTTAATTCTATTGCTTGTATTCACAAATTTACGAGAATTTGATACTATTTTGGTAACAATTATTGTACTCTTTTTTTTAAGAGTACTAATCGTTTTCAAGTAGTATTCATCAATTATATATTAATCTATATTTAATTGACTGGTCTGAGGTTATCGACAAAAAATAGAAAATAGAGGAATATTACTGCAGCATCACATGCATGCAAATAAACATTGCAGATCTAAAAGGAATATTAAGAGAAATTTGTAAGGTAGTAGACTGGCTCGTAGACAAGCATTAATAGTACATCGAGTTTTATGGTGTTATTTCACTATCTTTATATTCGATTCGTTAGATTATTAAATTTGATATCAATACTTTTACCCTTGTTTGATATTTTGCTCGTTTTAGAATAAATCTACATAAAAAAAAATTCTCCATTCATAATAATTCGTTAAATTAAAGTAAAGACAGTAAGTCGAGCTCTATGGTATCATTTCTCCTACAACAACAACAACAACAACATACCCAGTGAAATCCCACTAGGTGGGGTATGGTATCATTTCTCCATTCATAATAATTCGTTAAATTATTAGCTTTGATATCACTTGTTGAGCTAAGACAATTTAAAAACATTACTTATATTATGTGACATTATTCGGGTTTTTTTTCTTTCAAAACCACACTTTTTTTTTCCAGAAGGCCTCACACACCAATATCCTTACACTTTACATATAACTTATTTTTCTGTAGATTTTACATAAATCCCATAGTGTTAATTAGAATTAATTACATTATATTCCTATTCTTTTTCAAATTACAAAAATCCCTTAAATTTGACGGAATTCGAATATATCCTGATACATCACGTCCCGATTTCGGATACATTCTTCAACGTCCTGATACATCATGTTTCGGTTGCGAATACATCACTCAACGTTTTAATATATCGTGTAAAGTGATTTATCTGACAATGTAACTTGTTTCGTTCCTTTGAGCCAAATATAAGCCTGACAAGTGGGTCGACCCGGGGATTACGGATCCCACTGTCAGGCTGGGCTGGGCCTCGTGTTTACTAGCACTATATTCCAGATGTACATTTGATTAATTTGTTCAAATAAAAGACACAACTTTCATGTAAAAAAAAAGTAGTTGGCATTTTCTTAAATATAGTTTTTAGTACGTGTTTCTTCGATTGTGATTTCATGATGTACATTCTTTAACCAATTCATTAATTATTAGGTTAGAAAAAAAATAAGCATTATTAAAAACGTGAATTTTCGAGAGACGTTCTCATCGAAATGCCATTAGAAATATGGAATTTCCAATAGAATATTTCCGACAAGTCAATTTTTAATGGATTTTGTCGAAATATTCCATCGTAAATTTGAGTTTTTTCTTTAGTAGTTTTGGAGTCAATCATAAGTCCCATAAATATTACTTAATTTGATCTATGGTAAAATCAAAAGGAATTTAACTTGTCTTAATCATGATGATATTGTATAATCAAGCTATAAATTTGACTTGTTTACTTTTTAAGTCAAATATTGATCATATAATTTTTTTCATCTTCAAACAATTTGGGTTCAAGTTATAATATTCACTGTCAATGTAAAATAAATAAATTATACTATTACATTGCTTAGAAGATATTATAGCTAAGCCTTCTTAAAATTTGTAATTTTGAAAATAAAGTAGTTTATCTGCAATAACAGATAAATATATATGTTTGATGATGTAAAAATTCCTTATATTGACTATATATATATAACTTTATGAACTTTACTATTTTATGTGACATAATTTAATTTATATTATATGTACATTCTTTCTTCAATCATAAATAAGTCCAACATTTTGACTATTATGGTAATGATTATAATTATCATCAATCAAGCCACGCTTATGAGTCGTCGGTTCATTTTTCAACACTCTTTTTCACAAAATTACGATTTTGTGTTCTAGTTTACTATATGCCTATAGTATGAAATTTTACTTGCCTCATGTTACTTGTGCTATTTTAACCTTATAAGGTTGTCCTTCATTGTTGATTAGAACAGAATTTTACGTGCCCGTGTTACCCGTATTAGAGTCTTGGCTAAATTTTATTTTTAACGTACCCCATGGATTATTTTAAAAAAAAAACACATATCCCTCTAAATCAAATCAAGAATTTATTCCAATCTCTATTATTTTACATAATTAATGAAATCTTTTCATAACTTCACAAGTCTTCGGACTATACAATCACAAGTTGGTGCCAATTAAATTCTTTAATTAGACTAGTCTTCTATATATGGCCCAATTTTATAGATTTTAATTAAATGCAAAAATTGAAATTTCATAACTAACTTGACAAAAATAAAATAAAATAATCTAATCAATAATTTTCTTCACTCATTTTCTTAGAATAGTCATATAGGCGGCTAATATTTGCCTTTGTCTCCCTATTTTTTTTTTTATATAATTATTACATTGATAATGATATTACTATGTCTATGTTCTATAAATAGCAACCAAAATGAATATGTAAAATATAGCAACTTAATTTCTTGAGTATTCTTGAAAGAAAAAAAAAAAAAAAAAGCTGTCATCACTCATCAATAATGTCTTTTTTGAGATTTATTGTTCCAATTTTCTTCTTGATTTCAATTTTCGTAGCATCGAATGCTCAATTAAGCGCTACATTTTATGCTACTACTTGCCCTAATGTTACTGAAATTGTACGTGGTGTCATGGAACAAACTCAACGTACCGATGTTCGTGCTGGTGCCAAAATTATTCGCCTTCATTTTCACGATTGCTTCGTTAATGTACGTGATTTTTTTATGCATGTTTATGTGTGTCAATTTATTATTATAAGTTAGTATACACTATATATAGTACATAGTGTAGTTTAACATTTGCATAAAAATAGTAGATTGGTCACCCTTTTATTTTTTAATTAACGATTTAAGTTATATACACTATATATAGTTACACTATCCATATAAGTTTCCTAAGTTATATATGGTTATTATTCTATTTTCTAGATTATCATATTAAGCGTGATATGTAGAGTTACTTATTATTATATCATGCAAGTCTAACCTGATAGCGACAAAAAAAAATTACCTTGTCGGTGTACAATTTTTATATTTTCTTTTTATGAATATTTGTACAATCAGGTCATTTATGACGTTATATCAATTCATAATAACTTGATAAAAATAATAATTAATATATTATCATAGGTTAAACTACACTAATAATATTTATTTTATTTTTTACAGGGTTGTGATGGATCTATTTTGCTAGATAATGCAACTGGGATTATAAGTGAAAAAGATGCAGCTGCAAATGTTGGTGCTGGAGGATTTGATATTGTGGATGATATTAAAACTGCATTGGAAAATGTGTGCCCCGGTGTTGTTTCTTGTGCTGATATTTTAGCTCTTGCATCTGAAATTGGAGTTGCCTTGGTAAGTCCACAAATCTCAAAAAAACATATTATATGGTGTTCGGTATTCATTTTAATATTTTGATTAATTTGAATTTGAAGAGTTCGCACATTCAAATCCTAATCTATTCAGAATTCAATAAGCAAAAAAAAAAAATCATGGTCAAGGATCAATAAATTAATAATTCTGGATCTGCCTTTGCCTCTGTGTAAGACCATTAAAGTGGATAGAATGCTACAACTAGTATGATTCCAGAAGTGGTCTGGAGAGACTGATAGAGTGTACACGAATGTCATCCCCTATACCTTGTGAGGTAGAGAAGTTGTTTATGATGAAAGGGCAAAGTGATCTCCACTAGATATTGAAAAGGTAGAGATGTAGTTAACGATGAAAGCGCAAAACGATCTCCACTAGATATTCTTTTCATTTCAGAGTTGAAACTCGAAATATATCTAATTAAGGGAGGAGAAATCTTATTCAACCTACCACAATCATTAACAGAAACATAACTAGAATACGAATTATAGATTTGACCGAACTCATTAACTTTAGTTCAAACCTGTATTTGTTTAATTAGTTTAATTTTCTATATTTTTCAGGTTGGAGGTCCAACATGGCAAGTTCTTTTAGGGAGAAGAGATAGCTTAACAGCAAATAGAACTGGAGTTGATAGTGATATCCCAAGCCCATTTGAAAGCCTTGATGTTATGAGACCACAATTCACCAACAAGGGAATGGATATAACTGATCTTGTTGCTCTATCAGGTAATTGATCGGTTCGATTAATTTAAATTCACATATTTAAAAATTATATTATCATGTATAAAGACTTTTAGCATTTTCTCATAAAAAAAGATTATAATTATTCAAGGATTTAATCTCGAGGTCTCTGATTATGAGACATGAAATTTTTTACTATTCCACCGCAGCCCTTCTCTGTAGGTGCGCTTTTCGCCAAAGAGAATTACATGGGTAAAATTCACAAATGGTCATTTTTCAATCATGTAATTAAGAAATAGTCATTGTCAATATCATGAAGTTTCACTTGTGACAAAATATGAAATTTCACTGGTTAATTATTTTTCAAAGACGGAGTCGAAAAGTACGTTCCAAATTTTGAACTTGAGACCTTTGAATAAGAGCGAAATCATTTTTTATCATTCCACCATAAATCGTTGGTAATAGAATTTCATGTATTACATGTTGATAATATATAGGTTGACAAACTGTATAAAATTAGTCAATTTAATTCAGATGACTATTACTTTGACTTCTAGATTGTCAAAGGAATTCAATTGACATTGACAGTGTAAAGAATCTTTATACAATCAACTATATCATTATTTTTAAGTTATATGTTATAATGTTAGTTAACATCTTTCAGATGATCTGATCGTATAAATATTATTATTTTTTAGGTGCACATACATTTGGAAGAGCAAGATGTAGGACATTTCAACAAAGACTTTTCAACTTTAGTGGAAGTGGTAGCCCTGATCCAACAATAAACTCAACTTATTTACCAACACTACAAGGAACTTGTCCACAAGGAAACGATGGGAATACTTTTGAAAATCTTGATAAAACAACTCCAGATAATTTTGATAATGACTATTACATCAATCTTCAAAATCAAGAAGGTCTACTTCAAACAGATCAAGAATTATTTTCGACATCGGGATCCGATACAATCGCGATAGTG
>JAWDCX010000190.1:0-24313 GCA_036553675.1 Solanum okadae | reverse complement strand
ACCCTATGTAAAAAAAACGTGTTTTTAAATGATGGTTTAAGGAAGAGGCATGTGCCAAACCAAGGGGACAAGGCTTGCTCAACCTTGGCCAAGCTACTGCCCCATGACCACGGACCACTACACGGCCAGTGGTCATGACCACGGCTCGTAAAAGTGCCCGTGAAGGTCACTTGGTGGCAAAGCTTGCAAGCCCATTTAGCCATGCTACTGCCTCCAAGTTCACGAGTATCACCAAGACTCGTGGTGTTGACCACGGATCGTGGGAGCTTCGGTGAACTTGACTTGGCCTTGGAGGGCTTGGCAAGTGAGGGAGGCTCACTGCTTCAAGGACCACGGGCACCACCACGAGCCGTGGTGCCCCTCACGACCCGTTTAGTTGGGCGTGGTCCCTGACGGGCTGCATCAAGAGAAGGGTTTTTAAGTAATTTCATTTTAAATGTTTGTTATGTTGTATTGATTTTAAATGGTTTATATGATAAATATATAAGGTTTTAAGTCTTTTAACAAGTCATTTACTCTCTTTCCCAAATCAAATCCCGAAGTTCTTCTCTCTCATTATTTCTCTCTCAGCTCAAGGATGAAGGAGAAGTGGAACCTAGGGTTTTAGATTTCAAGCTCTCTTCATCTAATTTTCGTGGGATTCATCAAGTCTAATGTATGGTGACCCTTGATCCTTGATTATCCTTTCTTTCAAGGAGTCTATTCAAAAGGGTTTCAAAAGTCTTCAAACAACAAAAAGCCTTATTTCTATTCTAAGCATGGGTTCATTGATAAACTGTTTTCAAAAGCATTATATTGGTGAATTAAAATAGAATTGAGGATTTTATTCGAACTTTCTTCCAGAATCCATGTTTTCACTAAAACCATAAATTTGCTATGAAGTGGGTCTATTTTTATAAATTCAAAGTTGATGGAATTATGTGTAAAGTGAATTGTATTGATATCTCTTGTGGTGTTTAATGTTTATTTATGATTAATTGTCGATAATGGATGAATTAAGGGTGGTAAGCCTTATGGGTGAAGTATTGATGATTTTGGCTATGGCTATGGATTATTGTGAGAAAGCTTGAACTCTCTTTATGGAATTAATTGTTTATGGTAGGTTGAACCGACCTTTGGTGGAAGTGTTATATCTTATTCTTGTGTGGAATTATTAGGATTTGAGGCAATGAAGGGCAATATATGAGTGTTATTATATATATTGTCATTTTTTTATACATATATGAGGCAATATGTAAAGTCCTATATGAAGCTATATGTAAAGTTTGTGTGAAGCTATAATGTGAAGATATTCTAATGGTATTAATGTCATAAGGTATATAGTGTTATTATGCTAATGTGAAAGCATGTCTCTTTTGAAATGGTGATATGTGGTGATGATGGACTATGATGAGTTTTCATAAGATGATGTTGTAGATCATATGCTAGACTTGAGTATCTTGTCTTGTGTCATGGAAGCTTGATTATATATATGAATGCTTGGTTAGGCTATGACATAGTAATGGAGCTCTTCCTATAAATGCTAAAAGAGGAATTCTAGGCCAAGACTTGAATTGGTAGGCTTAAGCATATTGCCTTTTTATGAGTCTAGCTTTCCTGAGAAAATGTATAACTATGAAGGATGGGCCTTTGGGCGAGGTTCCCTTCTTGAGTGAAATGATAGACTTAGAGATGGATGGAGCCGAAACGGCATGAATATCCTTATCTAAGAAAGTCAAATGAGCTATCCTTATGAACCTAGATTGGCTATGACTAAGAAATGGGGCCTCTCTTGGGAAGAGGTACTATGAGTGGGTTGAACTAGAAAAGGAACCCTCTCTAGTACATACGTGATTGAATACTCTATGGAAACCAAGGCTAAGCACCGAGTGGATGTGGTTAGGATGGTGGCCTAGTTGAGCATGCGATTTGGCACAATGAACATCCTTGGACATCTCTTAAACCATGTGCCAACATGGGTTGCTTTTAGTTCTACCCTTGGCAAGTAGAACAACCTCTACGTAGTAGGATAGACTCCGGATTCCATACCTTGCTAGTGTGGTCTATGTAGGTTAAGGCCTACTTCCATCATGTGGGATGTGCACTCTAGTATTGGATAGGTTCTACAACGTGTAGGTATTAGTATGTGATGCTATCTACACATGGCACGAGTAGGCTTAAAAGATGCTAAAGTGAGTTCCCTAAGCCTTAGGGCTATTATGTGATTGTCCCCTATATGCTTGTGTGTCTCTTAAATGGTTTTATAAAGAATGTTGACTTAGTGAGTTATATGATAATGATAAAACCCTTGTCTATGGTAACTCTTAGGAACACTTAGGTGTATATGAAGAGGTTGTATGGGTGGTCACTTCATTATTCACATAAGTGTGGCTTAGGGTGACTTGAGATAGAGGCTTAAATAGCAATGAAGGAAATACTATCTTGTTTAAGCATTGTGCACTTGAATTAATTGAGTTGTAAATGATGTGAATATGGTCTTAATTGTGAATGGTGACTTGAAATGCGGGTTTATGCTTGTGGTTGTAAAGGTTTGTCAAAGAAGGTCTCAAAAGCATACATTCCTTGTAAATGTCCGTTGTGCATGTTTTCTTGCATGGTCATCATACTTAGTACTTATTGTACTAACTCTATATTTCTCTATTGTTATAAGTGTAGGTGGTGGGAAGTGAGGAGATCTTTTGAGAAAGCTTGGGATATTGACTCTTTTCAAAAGGCTTGGTATGTCCTCACATATTCGAGGACATAGTTGTTATCTTTCTAGTATTTCAACTTAGACATTGTATAAGACTTATTTTTTTCTATTGATGTAAAGGGCCGTGTCCCTAAAATGTTCTATTCGTGTCTAAGATGGTACAAGACACTTAGAAATTCTACTTCTTTACATTTGAAAGACTTTATGAGTATTATGGATTTCTTTTTAAAAAGTGTTCTTATTCCTTACGGTTTTTATTACCGAATGCGATGAATGAATGCTAAGGCTTGTATAAGACCTCCGAGAGGTCGAAAACGCATGTAACGGCTAGGGGGCTCTCCCGGGTCGTTACAAACTTGGTATCAGAGCACAAGGTTTTGGAAATTGTTCCTTAGAATTCAAAGTCTCATATGCCACGTCTAGTAGAGTCTTGTTCATCGGTGTGAGTCGCGACACATCTATGAGCGAGAGGCTATATGACGGTAGAAGTTTAACTTCTTTCATTAATCTTGACGTTCTGCCTTAGAGTTTGGTCTATAAGTGTCCTTTTCCTAATCCGTCCCTTGCGTTTATAGGAAATGAATACGAGGGCTAACCGAAGGAGAGCGGAAAAAGGGGTAGTTGATGAGGAAGTTCCTCTCCAAGGTGTGCAAGGTCTTCAAGATGACCAAGTCCCTATAGGCAATCAAGAGAATGAGGTTCCGGTGGCTCCCCCGACCATGACTAATGAAGAGATTAGGGCGGCTTTTCTAACTCTAGCCCGAGACATGATGGCTCAAGCTAACCGAGTTGCGGGGCTTAGGGTGAATGCTGATGAGAGTACGGCAGCCTCAAGGTTGAGAGACTTCGTGAGGATGAATCCTCCTATCTTTTTGTGCTCTACAATTGGAGAAGATCCCCAAGGGTTCTTGGATGAGATTTACAAATTTGTGGAAGCTATGGGAGTATCTTCTAGAGAGAAAGCGGAATTGGCTTCATACCAATTGAAGGAGGTGGCCCAAATTCGGTACACTCAATGGAAGGCAAATAGGCCGGAGGAAGCGGGTCCTATAGAATGGGAGGAGTTTAAGGAAGCATTCTTGGGTAAGTACTTTCCCCTAGAGAAGAGGGAGTGCAAAATTGAGGAGTTCATTAATCTTAGGCAAGGTAATATGAGTGTGGAGGACTATGCTTTGAAGTTCTCTATGTTGTCTAGGTATGCTCCATCTTTGGTGTCTAACCCTAGAGAGGAGATGAGTAGGTTTATTACCGGTGTATCCGACTTGGTGAAAGAAGAGTGTCGTACGGCAATGCTCCATGGTGACATGAACATCTCTAGCCTTGTTGTGTATGCTCAATCTATTGAGGAGTCCAAGATGACTAGGGTGAGGAAAGATTTAAAAAGGAGTATGTATGAGGATCAAGGACAACCTAGGTATAAGAAGAGGGCTCCAAATCAAGATTTATCAAGTGCTCCAAAGGTTAACCATGAAGGAGGTGGTGGTTCTCAAATTGCTAAGCCTACTTGTTCCACTTGTGGAAAGAAGCATTTTGGGAAGTGTCTATCCGGCACTAATGGTTGCTATGGTTGTGGGAAAAATGATCACCAGGTGAGAGATTGTCCTAATAATGTGTCTAAAGGAAGGAATGATAGGCAAGCCCCTTATAGTGGTCCTAATGTTGATGGTCAAGCAAGGAATCATTTCTATGCTCTCCAAGCTAACAAGGAAGCAAATCCGGATGAAGGTGCCGGTAAGTCATAATTTCTAGTTTTGTGTAGGAATCCTTTTGTGTTGGTTTAGATGTGTTTCTCCTAAGTGGGGGATGGTATGTTCAAGGATGAGTCGAGGTGAGTTTGGATATTCTTGTCTCTTTCTTCTATTCTTAATCAAGCTTGAGTCATAGAATTGTAGAAGCATGATGCATGGTTTTTGGAGTCTTGGGTGGAAAAGAATGAATTTCTATATTCTCCTTATAATGATACATGCTTTAAATTGAGTTCTTGATTTAAATAAGAAAATGAAGTTCATGACTGTTGTTCTCCTTATATGCATAAAATGGTGAGTTGCTAAAAAATTTTTAAAAAGAATTGTTAGAGTTGATTAGTTGAGCATGCTTTAAGTGTATTCTTGATGTGGCATAATTTTTGCTTTAATGAGATAATTTCATACTGTGTTCTTTGATGTTGATATGAGCGTGAGGTACTATGGAGAAGGGAGTTCCTCCAAATAAATGAGAAATCGAAAAAGGTTTGAGGCATGTTGAGTTGTAGGTGTGATTCCTACTTTCATAAAATTTGAATGAAGTGGTGTTGTAATGGCTTGTTATGTGGAGTTGATGTTTCCTCCTTGATGAGTGCTTTCATATTGATATTGTATGATTGTTGTGGGCTGCTAGTCTAGAGTCATTGCCCTTAATGTTTTAAAGTGTCATTCGAGGACGAATGTTCCCAAGTGTGGGATATTGTAACGCCCCTCAAAATGAAATAGGAATAACTAGAGCTTCACATGTGTTTTGATGGAGTATGGTTGTCCCGAGTCGTGTGTAAAAGAGTTTCGTGAGTCAACACGTCAAGGCACGTGCTAGACCCTATGTAAAAAAAACGTGTTTTTAAATGATGGTTTAAGGAAGAGGCATGTGCCAAACCAAGGGGACAAGGCTTGCTCAACCTTGGCCAAGCTACTGCCCCATGACCACGGACCACTACACGGCCAGTGGTCATGACCACGGCTCGTAAAAGTGCCCGTGAAGGTCACTTGGTGGCAAAGCTTGCAAGCCCATTTAGCCATGCTACTGCCTCCAAGTTCACGAGTATCACCAAGACTCGTGGTGTTGACCACGGATCGTGGGAGCTTCGGTGAACTTGACTTGGCCTTGGAGGGCTTGGCAAGTGAGGGAGGCTCACTGCTTCAAGGACCACGGGCACCACCACGAGCCGTGGTGCCCCTCACGACCCGTTTAGTTGGGCGTGGTCCCTGACGGGCTGCATCAAGAGAAGGGTTTTTAAGTAATTTCATTTTAAATGTTTGTTATGTTGTATTGATTTTAAATGGTTTATATGATAAATATATAAGGTTTTAAGTCTTTTAACAAGTCATTTACTCTCTTTCCCAAATCAAATCCCGAAGTTCTTCTCTCTCATTATTTCTCTCTCAGCTCAAGGATGAAGGAGAAGTGGAACCTAGGGTTTTAGATTTCAAGCTCTCTTCATCTAATTTTCGTGGGATTCATCAAGTCTAATGTATGGTGACCCTTGATCCTTGATTATCCTTTCTTTCAAGGAGTCTATTCAAAAGGGTTTCAAAAGTCTTCAAACAACAAAAAGCCTTATTTCTATTCTAAGCATGGGTTCATTGATAAACTGTTTTCAAAAGCATTATATTGGTGAATTAAAATAGAATTGAGGATTTTATTCGAACTTTCTTCCAGAATCCATGTTTTCACTAAAACCATAAATTTGCTATGAAGTGGGTCTATTTTTATAAATTCAAAGTTGATGGAATTATGTGTAAAGTGAATTGTATTGATATCTCTTGTGGTGTTTAATGTTTATTTATGATTAATTGTCGATAATGGATGAATTAAGGGTGGTAAGCCTTATGGGTGAAGTATTGATGATTTTGGCTATGGCTATGGATTATTGTGAGAAAGCTTGAACTCTCTTTATGGAATTAATTGTTTATGGTAGGTTGAACCGACCTTTGGTGGAAGTGTTATATCTTATTCTTGTGTGGAATTATTAGGATTTGAGGCAATGAAGGGCAATATATGAGTGTTATTATATATATTGTCATTTTTTTATACATATATGAGGCAATATGTAAAGTCCTATATGAAGCTATATGTAAAGTTTGTGTGAAGCTATAATGTGAAGATATTCTAATGGTATTAATGTCATAAGGTATATAGTGTTATTATGCTAATGTGAAAGCATGTCTCTTTTGAAATGGTGATATGTGGTGATGATGGACTATGATGAGTTTTCATAAGATGATGTTGTAGATCATATGCTAGACTTGAGTATCTTGTCTTGTGTCATGGAAGCTTGATTATATATATGAATGCTTGGTTAGGCTATGACATAGTAATGGAGCTCTTCCTATAAATGCTAAAAGAGGAATTCTAGGCCAAGACTTGAATTGGTAGGCTTAAGCATATTGCCTTTTTATGAGTCTAGCTTTCCTGAGAAAATGTATAACTATGAAGGATGGGCCTTTGGGCGAGGTTCCCTTCTTGAGTGAAATGATAGACTTAGAGATGGATGGAGCCGAAACGGCATGAATATCCTTATCTAAGAAAGTCAAATGAGCTATCCTTATGAACCTAGATTGGCTATGACTAAGAAATGGGGCCTCTCTTGGGAAGAGGTACTATGAGTGGGTTGAACTAGAAAAGGAACCCTCTCTAGTACATACGTGATTGAATACTCTATGGAAACCAAGGCTAAGCACCGAGTGGATGTGGTTAGGATGGTGGCCTAGTTGAGCATGCGATTTGGCACAATGAACATCCTTGGACATCTCTTAAACCATGTGCCAACATGGGTTGCTTTTAGTTCTACCCTTGGCAAGTAGAACAACCTCTACGTAGTAGGATAGACTCCGGATTCCATACCTTGCTAGTGTGGTCTATGTAGGTTAAGGCCTACTTCCATCATGTGGGATGTGCACTCTAGTATTGGATAGGTTCTACAACGTGTAGGTATTAGTATGTGATGCTATCTACACATGGCACGAGTAGGCTTAAAAGATGCTAAAGTGAGTTCCCTAAGCCTTAGGGCTATTATGTGATTGTCCCCTATATGCTTGTGTGTCTCTTAAATGGTTTTATAAAGAATGTTGACTTAGTGAGTTATATGATAATGATAAAACCCTTGTCTATGGTAACTCTTAGGAACACTTAGGTGTATATGAAGAGGTTGTATGGGTGGTCACTTCATTATTCACATAAGTGTGGCTTAGGGTGACTTGAGATAGAGGCTTAAATAGCAATGAAGGAAATACTATCTTGTTTAAGCATTGTGCACTTGAATTAATTGAGTTGTAAATGATGTGAATATGGTCTTAATTGTGAATGGTGACTTGAAATGCGGGTTTATGCTTGTGGTTGTAAAGGTTTGTCAAAGAAGGTCTCAAAAGCATACATTCCTTGTAAATGTCCGTTGTGCATGTTTTCTTGCATGGTCATCATACTTAGTACTTATTGTACTAACTCTATATTTCTCTATTGTTATAAGTGTAGGTGGTGGGAAGTGAGGAGATCTTTTGAGAAAGCTTGGGATATTGACTCTTTTCAAAAGGCTTGGTATGTCCTCACATATTCGAGGACATAGTTGTTATCTTTCTAGTATTTCAACTTAGACATTGTATAAGACTTATTTTTTTCTATTGATGTAAAGGGCCGTGTCCCTAAAATGTTCTATTCGTGTCTAAGATGGTACAAGACACTTAGAAATTCTACTTCTTTACATTTGAAAGACTTTATGAGTATTATGGATTTCTTTTTAAAAAGTGTTCTTATTCCTTACGGTTTTTATTACCGAATGCGATGAATGAATGCTAAGGCTTGTATAAGACCTCCGAGAGGTCGAAAACGCATGTAACGGCTAGGGGGCTCTCCCGGGTCGTTACAAACTTGGTATCAGAGCACAAGGTTTTGGAAATTGTTCCTTAGAATTCAAAGTCTCATATGCCACGTCTAGTAGAGTCTTGTTCATCGGTGTGAGTCGCGACACATCTATGAGCGAGAGGCTATATGACGGTAGAAGTTTAACTTCTTTCATTAATCTTGACGTTCTGCCTTAGAGTTTGGTCTATAAGTGTCCTTTTCCTAATCCGTCCCTTGCGTTTATAGGAAATGAATACGAGGGCTAACCGAAGGAGAGCGGAAAAAGGGGTAGTTGATGAGGAAGTTCCTCTCCAAGGTGTGCAAGGTCTTCAAGATGACCAAGTCCCTATAGGCAATCAAGAGAATGAGGTTCCGGTGGCTCCCCCGACCATGACTAATGAAGAGATTAGGGCGGCTTTTCTAACTCTAGCCCGAGACATGATGGCTCAAGCTAACCGAGTTGCGGGGCTTAGGGTGAATGCTGATGAGAGTACGGCAGCCTCAAGGTTGAGAGACTTCGTGAGGATGAATCCTCCTATCTTTTTGTGCTCTACAATTGGAGAAGATCCCCAAGGGTTCTTGGATGAGATTTACAAATTTGTGGAAGCTATGGGAGTATCTTCTAGAGAGAAAGCGGAATTGGCTTCATACCAATTGAAGGAGGTGGCCCAAATTCGGTACACTCAATGGAAGGCAAATAGGCCGGAGGAAGCGGGTCCTATAGAATGGGAGGAGTTTAAGGAAGCATTCTTGGGTAAGTACTTTCCCCTAGAGAAGAGGGAGTGCAAAATTGAGGAGTTCATTAATCTTAGGCAAGGTAATATGAGTGTGGAGGACTATGCTTTGAAGTTCTCTATGTTGTCTAGGTATGCTCCATCTTTGGTGTCTAACCCTAGAGAGGAGATGAGTAGGTTTATTACCGGTGTATCCGACTTGGTGAAAGAAGAGTGTCGTACGGCAATGCTCCATGGTGACATGAACATCTCTAGCCTTGTTGTGTATGCTCAATCTATTGAGGAGTCCAAGATGACTAGGGTGAGGAAAGATTTAAAAAGGAGTATGTATGAGGATCAAGGACAACCTAGGTATAAGAAGAGGGCTCCAAATCAAGATTTATCAAGTGCTCCAAAGGTTAACCATGAAGGAGGTGGTGGTTCTCAAATTGCTAAGCCTACTTGTTCCACTTGTGGAAAGAAGCATTTTGGGAAGTGTCTATCCGGCACTAATGGTTGCTATGGTTGTGGGAAAAATGATCACCAGGTGAGAGATTGTCCTAATAATGTGTCTAAAGGAAGGAATGATAGGCAAGCCCCTTATAGTGGTCCTAATGTTGATGGTCAAGCAAGGAATCATTTCTATGCTCTCCAAGCTAACAAGGAAGCAAATCCGGATGAAGGTGCCGGTAAGTCATAATTTCTAGTTTTGTGTAGGAATCCTTTTGTGTTGGTTTAGATGTGTTTCTCCTAAGTGGGGGATGGTATGTTCAAGGATGAGTCGAGGTGAGTTTGGATATTCTTGTCTCTTTCTTCTATTCTTAATCAAGCTTGAGTCATAGAATTGTAGAAGCATGATGCATGGTTTTTGGAGTCTTGGGTGGAAAAGAATGAATTTCTATATTCTCCTTATAATGATACATGCTTTAAATTGAGTTCTTGATTTAAATAAGAAAATGAAGTTCATGACTGTTGTTCTCCTTATATGCATAAAATGGTGAGTTGCTAAAAAATTTTTAAAAAGAATTGTTAGAGTTGATTAGTTGAGCATGCTTTAAGTGTATTCTTGATGTGGCATAATTTTTGCTTTAATGAGATAATTTCATACTGTGTTCTTTGATGTTGATATGAGCGTGAGGTACTATGGAGAAGGGAGTTCCTCCAAATAAATGAGAAATCGAAAAAGGTTTGAGGCATGTTGAGTTGTAGGTGTGATTCCTACTTTCATAAAATTTGAATGAAGTGGTGTTGTAATGGCTTGTTATGTGGAGTTGATGTTTCCTCCTTGATGAGTGCTTTCATATTGATATTGTATGATTGTTGTGGGCTGCTAGTCTAGAGTCATTGCCCTTAATGTTTTAAAGTGTCATTCGAGGACGAATGTTCCCAAGTGTGGGATATTGTAACGCCCCTCAAAATGAAATAGGAATAACTAGAGCTTCACATGTGTTTTGATGGAGTATGGTTGTCCCGAGTCGTGTGTAAAAGAGTTTCGTGAGTCAACACGTCAAGGCACGTGCTAGACCCTATGTAAAAAAAACGTGTTTTTAAATGATGGTTTAAGGAAGAGGCATGTGCCAAACCAAGGGGACAAGGCTTGCTCAACCTTGGCCAAGCTACTGCCCCATGACCACGGACCACTACACGGCCAGTGGTCATGACCACGGCTCGTAAAAGTGCCCGTGAAGGTCACTTGGTGGCAAAGCTTGCAAGCCCATTTAGCCATGCTACTGCCTCCAAGTTCACGAGTATCACCAAGACTCGTGGTGTTGACCACGGATCGTGGGAGCTTCGGTGAACTTGACTTGGCCTTGGAGGGCTTGGCAAGTGAGGGAGGCTCACTGCTTCAAGGACCACGGGCACCACCACGAGCCGTGGTGCCCCTCACGACCCGTTTAGTTGGGCGTGGTCCCTGACGGGCTGCATCAAGAGAAGGGTTTTTAAGTAATTTCATTTTAAATGTTTGTTATGTTGTATTGATTTTAAATGGTTTATATGATAAATATATAAGGTTTTAAGTCTTTTAACAAGTCATTTACTCTCTTTCCCAAATCAAATCCCGAAGTTCTTCTCTCTCATTATTTCTCTCTCAGCTCAAGGATGAAGGAGAAGTGGAACCTAGGGTTTTAGATTTCAAGCTCTCTTCATCTAATTTTCGTGGGATTCATCAAGTCTAATGTATGGTGACCCTTGATCCTTGATTATCCTTTCTTTCAAGGAGTCTATTCAAAAGGGTTTCAAAAGTCTTCAAACAACAAAAAGCCTTATTTCTATTCTAAGCATGGGTTCATTGATAAACTGTTTTCAAAAGCATTATATTGGTGAATTAAAATAGAATTGAGGATTTTATTCGAACTTTCTTCCAGAATCCATGTTTTCACTAAAACCATAAATTTGCTATGAAGTGGGTCTATTTTTATAAATTCAAAGTTGATGGAATTATGTGTAAAGTGAATTGTATTGATATCTCTTGTGGTGTTTAATGTTTATTTATGATTAATTGTCGATAATGGATGAATTAAGGGTGGTAAGCCTTATGGGTGAAGTATTGATGATTTTGGCTATGGCTATGGATTATTGTGAGAAAGCTTGAACTCTCTTTATGGAATTAATTGTTTATGGTAGGTTGAACCGACCTTTGGTGGAAGTGTTATATCTTATTCTTGTGTGGAATTATTAGGATTTGAGGCAATGAAGGGCAATATATGAGTGTTATTATATATATTGTCATTTTTTTATACATATATGAGGCAATATGTAAAGTCCTATATGAAGCTATATGTAAAGTTTGTGTGAAGCTATAATGTGAAGATATTCTAATGGTATTAATGTCATAAGGTATATAGTGTTATTATGCTAATGTGAAAGCATGTCTCTTTTGAAATGGTGATATGTGGTGATGATGGACTATGATGAGTTTTCATAAGATGATGTTGTAGATCATATGCTAGACTTGAGTATCTTGTCTTGTGTCATGGAAGCTTGATTATATATATGAATGCTTGGTTAGGCTATGACATAGTAATGGAGCTCTTCCTATAAATGCTAAAAGAGGAATTCTAGGCCAAGACTTGAATTGGTAGGCTTAAGCATATTGCCTTTTTATGAGTCTAGCTTTCCTGAGAAAATGTATAACTATGAAGGATGGGCCTTTGGGCGAGGTTCCCTTCTTGAGTGAAATGATAGACTTAGAGATGGATGGAGCCGAAACGGCATGAATATCCTTATCTAAGAAAGTCAAATGAGCTATCCTTATGAACCTAGATTGGCTATGACTAAGAAATGGGGCCTCTCTTGGGAAGAGGTACTATGAGTGGGTTGAACTAGAAAAGGAACCCTCTCTAGTACATACGTGATTGAATACTCTATGGAAACCAAGGCTAAGCACCGAGTGGATGTGGTTAGGATGGTGGCCTAGTTGAGCATGCGATTTGGCACAATGAACATCCTTGGACATCTCTTAAACCATGTGCCAACATGGGTTGCTTTTAGTTCTACCCTTGGCAAGTAGAACAACCTCTACGTAGTAGGATAGACTCCGGATTCCATACCTTGCTAGTGTGGTCTATGTAGGTTAAGGCCTACTTCCATCATGTGGGATGTGCACTCTAGTATTGGATAGGTTCTACAACGTGTAGGTATTAGTATGTGATGCTATCTACACATGGCACGAGTAGGCTTAAAAGATGCTAAAGTGAGTTCCCTAAGCCTTAGGGCTATTATGTGATTGTCCCCTATATGCTTGTGTGTCTCTTAAATGGTTTTATAAAGAATGTTGACTTAGTGAGTTATATGATAATGATAAAACCCTTGTCTATGGTAACTCTTAGGAACACTTAGGTGTATATGAAGAGGTTGTATGGGTGGTCACTTCATTATTCACATAAGTGTGGCTTAGGGTGACTTGAGATAGAGGCTTAAATAGCAATGAAGGAAATACTATCTTGTTTAAGCATTGTGCACTTGAATTAATTGAGTTGTAAATGATGTGAATATGGTCTTAATTGTGAATGGTGACTTGAAATGCGGGTTTATGCTTGTGGTTGTAAAGGTTTGTCAAAGAAGGTCTCAAAAGCATACATTCCTTGTAAATGTCCGTTGTGCATGTTTTCTTGCATGGTCATCATACTTAGTACTTATTGTACTAACTCTATATTTCTCTATTGTTATAAGTGTAGGTGGTGGGAAGTGAGGAGATCTTTTGAGAAAGCTTGGGATATTGACTCTTTTCAAAAGGCTTGGTATGTCCTCACATATTCGAGGACATAGTTGTTATCTTTCTAGTATTTCAACTTAGACATTGTATAAGACTTATTTTTTTCTATTGATGTAAAGGGCCGTGTCCCTAAAATGTTCTATTCGTGTCTAAGATGGTACAAGACACTTAGAAATTCTACTTCTTTACATTTGAAAGACTTTATGAGTATTATGGATTTCTTTTTAAAAAGTGTTCTTATTCCTTACGGTTTTTATTACCGAATGCGATGAATGAATGCTAAGGCTTGTATAAGACCTCCGAGAGGTCGAAAACGCATGTAACGGCTAGGGGGCTCTCCCGGGTCGTTACAAACTTGGTATCAGAGCACAAGGTTTTGGAAATTGTTCCTTAGAATTCAAAGTCTCATATGCCACGTCTAGTAGAGTCTTGTTCATCGGTGTGAGTCGCGACACATCTATGAGCGAGAGGCTATATGACGGTAGAAGTTTAACTTCTTTCATTAATCTTGACGTTCTGCCTTAGAGTTTGGTCTATAAGTGTCCTTTTCCTAATCCGTCCCTTGCGTTTATAGGAAATGAATACGAGGGCTAACCGAAGGAGAGCGGAAAAAGGGGTAGTTGATGAGGAAGTTCCTCTCCAAGGTGTGCAAGGTCTTCAAGATGACCAAGTCCCTATAGGCAATCAAGAGAATGAGGTTCCGGTGGCTCCCCCGACCATGACTAATGAAGAGATTAGGGCGGCTTTTCTAACTCTAGCCCGAGACATGATGGCTCAAGCTAACCGAGTTGCGGGGCTTAGGGTGAATGCTGATGAGAGTACGGCAGCCTCAAGGTTGAGAGACTTCGTGAGGATGAATCCTCCTATCTTTTTGTGCTCTACAATTGGAGAAGATCCCCAAGGGTTCTTGGATGAGATTTACAAATTTGTGGAAGCTATGGGAGTATCTTCTAGAGAGAAAGCGGAATTGGCTTCATACCAATTGAAGGAGGTGGCCCAAATTCGGTACACTCAATGGAAGGCAAATAGGCCGGAGGAAGCGGGTCCTATAGAATGGGAGGAGTTTAAGGAAGCATTCTTGGGTAAGTACTTTCCCCTAGAGAAGAGGGAGTGCAAAATTGAGGAGTTCATTAATCTTAGGCAAGGTAATATGAGTGTGGAGGACTATGCTTTGAAGTTCTCTATGTTGTCTAGGTATGCTCCATCTTTGGTGTCTAACCCTAGAGAGGAGATGAGTAGGTTTATTACCGGTGTATCCGACTTGGTGAAAGAAGAGTGTCGTACGGCAATGCTCCATGGTGACATGAACATCTCTAGCCTTGTTGTGTATGCTCAATCTATTGAGGAGTCCAAGATGACTAGGGTGAGGAAAGATTTAAAAAGGAGTATGTATGAGGATCAAGGACAACCTAGGTATAAGAAGAGGGCTCCAAATCAAGATTTATCAAGTGCTCCAAAGGTTAACCATGAAGGAGGTGGTGGTTCTCAAATTGCTAAGCCTACTTGTTCCACTTGTGGAAAGAAGCATTTTGGGAAGTGTCTATCCGGCACTAATGGTTGCTATGGTTGTGGGAAAAATGATCACCAGGTGAGAGATTGTCCTAATAATGTGTCTAAAGGAAGGAATGATAGGCAAGCCCCTTATAGTGGTCCTAATGTTGATGGTCAAGCAAGGAATCATTTCTATGCTCTCCAAGCTAACAAGGAAGCAAATCCGGATGAAGGTGCCGGTAAGTCATAATTTCTAGTTTTGTGTAGGAATCCTTTTGTGTTGGTTTAGATGTGTTTCTCCTAAGTGGGGGATGGTATGTTCAAGGATGAGTCGAGGTGAGTTTGGATATTCTTGTCTCTTTCTTCTATTCTTAATCAAGCTTGAGTCATAGAATTGTAGAAGCATGATGCATGGTTTTTGGAGTCTTGGGTGGAAAAGAATGAATTTCTATATTCTCCTTATAATGATACATGCTTTAAATTGAGTTCTTGATTTAAATAAGAAAATGAAGTTCATGACTGTTGTTCTCCTTATATGCATAAAATGGTGAGTTGCTAAAAAATTTTTAAAAAGAATTGTTAGAGTTGATTAGTTGAGCATGCTTTAAGTGTATTCTTGATGTGGCATAATTTTTGCTTTAATGAGATAATTTCATACTGTGTTCTTTGATGTTGATATGAGCGTGAGGTACTATGGAGAAGGGAGTTCCTCCAAATAAATGAGAAATCGAAAAAGGTTTGAGGCATGTTGAGTTGTAGGTGTGATTCCTACTTTCATAAAATTTGAATGAAGTGGTGTTGTAATGGCTTGTTATGTGGAGTTGATGTTTCCTCCTTGATGAGTGCTTTCATATTGATATTGTATGATTGTTGTGGGCTGCTAGTCTAGAGTCATTGCCCTTAATGTTTTAAAGTGTCATTCGAGGACGAATGTTCCCAAGTGTGGGATATTGTAACGCCCCTCAAAATGAAATAGGAATAACTAGAGCTTCACATGTGTTTTGATGGAGTATGGTTGTCCCGAGTCGTGTGTAAAAGAGTTTCGTGAGTCAACACGTCAAGGCACGTGCTAGACCCTATGTAAAAAAAACGTGTTTTTAAATGATGGTTTAAGGAAGAGGCATGTGCCAAACCAAGGGGACAAGGCTTGCTCAACCTTGGCCAAGCTACTGCCCCATGACCACGGACCACTACACGGCCAGTGGTCATGACCACGGCTCGTAAAAGTGCCCGTGAAGGTCACTTGGTGGCAAAGCTTGCAAGCCCATTTAGCCATGCTACTGCCTCCAAGTTCACGAGTATCACCAAGACTCGTGGTGTTGACCACGGATCGTGGGAGCTTCGGTGAACTTGACTTGGCCTTGGAGGGCTTGGCAAGTGAGGGAGGCTCACTGCTTCAAGGACCACGGGCACCACCACGAGCCGTGGTGCCCCTCACGACCCGTTTAGTTGGGCGTGGTCCCTGACGGGCTGCATCAAGAGAAGGGTTTTTAAGTAATTTCATTTTAAATGTTTGTTATGTTGTATTGATTTTAAATGGTTTATATGATAAATATATAAGGTTTTAAGTCTTTTAACAAGTCATTTACTCTCTTTCCCAAATCAAATCCCGAAGTTCTTCTCTCTCATTATTTCTCTCTCAGCTCAAGGATGAAGGAGAAGTGGAACCTAGGGTTTTAGATTTCAAGCTCTCTTCATCTAATTTTCGTGGGATTCATCAAGTCTAATGTATGGTGACCCTTGATCCTTGATTATCCTTTCTTTCAAGGAGTCTATTCAAAAGGGTTTCAAAAGTCTTCAAACAACAAAAAGCCTTATTTCTATTCTAAGCATGGGTTCATTGATAAACTGTTTTCAAAAGCATTATATTGGTGAATTAAAATAGAATTGAGGATTTTATTCGAACTTTCTTCCAGAATCCATGTTTTCACTAAAACCATAAATTTGCTATGAAGTGGGTCTATTTTTATAAATTCAAAGTTGATGGAATTATGTGTAAAGTGAATTGTATTGATATCTCTTGTGGTGTTTAATGTTTATTTATGATTAATTGTCGATAATGGATGAATTAAGGGTGGTAAGCCTTATGGGTGAAGTATTGATGATTTTGGCTATGGCTATGGATTATTGTGAGAAAGCTTGAACTCTCTTTATGGAATTAATTGTTTATGGTAGGTTGAACCGACCTTTGGTGGAAGTGTTATATCTTATTCTTGTGTGGAATTATTAGGATTTGAGGCAATGAAGGGCAATATATGAGTGTTATTATATATATTGTCATTTTTTTATACATATATGAGGCAATATGTAAAGTCCTATATGAAGCTATATGTAAAGTTTGTGTGAAGCTATAATGTGAAGATATTCTAATGGTATTAATGTCATAAGGTATATAGTGTTATTATGCTAATGTGAAAGCATGTCTCTTTTGAAATGGTGATATGTGGTGATGATGGACTATGATGAGTTTTCATAAGATGATGTTGTAGATCATATGCTAGACTTGAGTATCTTGTCTTGTGTCATGGAAGCTTGATTATATATATGAATGCTTGGTTAGGCTATGACATAGTAATGGAGCTCTTCCTATAAATGCTAAAAGAGGAATTCTAGGCCAAGACTTGAATTGGTAGGCTTAAGCATATTGCCTTTTTATGAGTCTAGCTTTCCTGAGAAAATGTATAACTATGAAGGATGGGCCTTTGGGCGAGGTTCCCTTCTTGAGTGAAATGATAGACTTAGAGATGGATGGAGCCGAAACGGCATGAATATCCTTATCTAAGAAAGTCAAATGAGCTATCCTTATGAACCTAGATTGGCTATGACTAAGAAATGGGGCCTCTCTTGGGAAGAGGTACTATGAGTGGGTTGAACTAGAAAAGGAACCCTCTCTAGTACATACGTGATTGAATACTCTATGGAAACCAAGGCTAAGCACCGAGTGGATGTGGTTAGGATGGTGGCCTAGTTGAGCATGCGATTTGGCACAATGAACATCCTTGGACATCTCTTAAACCATGTGCCAACATGGGTTGCTTTTAGTTCTACCCTTGGCAAGTAGAACAACCTCTACGTAGTAGGATAGACTCCGGATTCCATACCTTGCTAGTGTGGTCTATGTAGGTTAAGGCCTACTTCCATCATGTGGGATGTGCACTCTAGTATTGGATAGGTTCTACAACGTGTAGGTATTAGTATGTGATGCTATCTACACATGGCACGAGTAGGCTTAAAAGATGCTAAAGTGAGTTCCCTAAGCCTTAGGGCTATTATGTGATTGTCCCCTATATGCTTGTGTGTCTCTTAAATGGTTTTATAAAGAATGTTGACTTAGTGAGTTATATGATAATGATAAAACCCTTGTCTATGGTAACTCTTAGGAACACTTAGGTGTATATGAAGAGGTTGTATGGGTGGTCACTTCATTATTCACATAAGTGTGGCTTAGGGTGACTTGAGATAGAGGCTTAAATAGCAATGAAGGAAATACTATCTTGTTTAAGCATTGTGCACTTGAATTAATTGAGTTGTAAATGATGTGAATATGGTCTTAATTGTGAATGGTGACTTGAAATGCGGGTTTATGCTTGTGGTTGTAAAGGTTTGTCAAAGAAGGTCTCAAAAGCATACATTCCCTGTAAATGTCCGTTGTGCATGTTTTCTTGCATGGTCATCATACTTAGTACTTATTGTACTAACTCTATATTTCTCTATTGTTATAAGTGTAGGTGGTGGGAAGTGAGGAGATCTTTTGAGAAAGCTTGGGATATTGACTCTTTTCAAAAGGCTTGGTATGTCCTCACATATTCGAGGACATAGTTGTTATCTTTCTAGTATTTCAACTTAGACATTGTATAAGACTTATTTTTTTCTATTGATGTAAAGGGCCGTGTCCCTAAAATGTTCTATTCGTGTCTAAGATGGTACAAGACACTTAGAAATTCTACTTCTTTACATTTGAAAGACTTTATGAGTATTATGGATTTCTTTTTAAAAAGTGTTCTTATTCCTTACGGTTTTTATTACCGAATGCGATGAATGAATGCTAAGGCTTGTATAAGACCTCCGAGAGGTCGAAAACGCATGTAACGGCTAGGGGGCTCTCCCGGGTCGTTACAAACTTGGTATCAGAGCACAAGGTTTTGGAAATTGTTCCTTAGAATTCAAAGTCTCATATGCCACGTCTAGTAGAGTCTTGTTCATCGGTGTGAGTCGCGACACATCTATGAGCGAGAGGCTATATGACGGTAGAAGTTTAACTTCTTTCATTAATCTTGACGTTCTGCCTTAGAGTTTGGTCTATAAGTGTCCTTTTCCTAATCCGTCCCTTGCGTTTATAGGAAATGAATACGAGGGCTAACCGAAGGAGAGCGGAAAAAGGGGTAGTTGATGAGGAAGTTCCTCTCCAAGGTGTGCAAGGTCTTCAAGATGACCAAGTCCCTATAGGCAATCAAGAGAATGAGGTTCCGGTGGCTCCCCCGACCATGACTAATGAAGAGATTAGGGCGGCTTTTCTAACTCTAGCCCGAGACATGATGGCTCAAGCTAACCGAGTTGCGGGGCTTAGGGTGAATGCTGATGAGAGTACGGCAGCCTCAAGGTTGAGAGACTTCGTGAGGATGAATCCTCCTATCTTTTTGTGCTCTACAATTGGAGAAGATCCCCAAGGGTTCTTGGATGAGATTTACAAATTTGTGGAAGCTATGGGAGTATCTTCTAGAGAGAAAGCGGAATTGGCTTCATACCAATTGAAGGAGGTGGCCCAAATTCGGTACACTCAATGGAAGGCAAATAGGCCGGAGGAAGCGGGTCCTATAGAATGGGAGGAGTTTAAGGAAGCATTCTTGGGTAAGTACTTTCCCCTAGAGAAGAGGGAGTGCAAAATTGAGGAGTTCATTAATCTTAGGCAAGGTAATATGAGTGTGGAGGACTATGCTTTGAAGTTCTCTATGTTGTCTAGGTATGCTCCATCTTTGGTGTCTAACCCTAGAGAGGAGATGAGTAGGTTTATTACCGGTGTATCCGACTTGGTGAAAGAAGAGTGTCGTACGGCAATGCTCCATGGTGACATGAACATCTCTAGCCTTGTTGTGTATGCTCAATCTATTGAGGAGTCCAAGATGACTAGGGTGAGGAAAGATTTAAAAAGGAGTATGTATGAGGATCAAGGACAACCTAGGTATAAGAAGAGGGCTCCAAATCAAGATTTATCAAGTGCTCCAAAGGTTAACCATGAAGGAGGTGGTGGTTCTCAAATTGCTAAGCCTACTTGTTCCACTTGTGGAAAGAAGCATTTTGGGAAGTGTCTATCCGGCACTAATGGTTGCTATGGTTGTGGGAAAAATGATCACCAGGTGAGAGATTGTCCTAATAATGTGTCTAAAGGAAGGAATGATAGGCAAGCCCCTTATAGTGGTCCTAATGTTGATGGTCAAGCAAGGAATCATTTCTATGCTCTCCAAGCTAACAAGGAAGCAAATCCGGATGAAGGTGCCGGTAAGTCATAATTTCTAGTTTTGTGTAGGAATCCTTTTGTGTTGGTTTAGATGTGTTTCTCCTAAGTGGGGGATGGTATGTTCAAGGATGAGTCGAGGTGAGTTTGGATATTCTTGTCTCTTTCTTCTATTCTTAATCAAGCTTGAGTCATAGAATTGTAGAAGCATGATGCATGGTTTTTGGAGTCTTGGGTGGAAAAGAATGAATTTCTATATTCTCCTTATAATGATACATGCTTTAAATTGAGTTCTTGATTTAAATAAGAAAATGAAGTTCATGACTGTTGTTCTCCTTATATGCATAAAATGGTGAGTTGCTAAAAAATTTTTAAAAAGAATTGTTAGAGTTGATTAGTTGAGCATGCTTTAAGTGTATTCTTGATGTGGCATAATTTTTGCTTTAATGAGATAATTTCATACTGTGTTCTTTGATGTTGATATGAGCGTGAGGTACTATGGAGAAGGGAGTTCCTCCAAATAAATGAGAAATCGAAAAAGGTTTGAGGCATGTTGAGTTGTAGGTGTGATTCCTACTTTCATAAAATTTGAATGAAGTGGTGTTGTAATGGCTTGTTATGTGGAGTTGATGTTTCCTCCTTGATGAGTGCTTTCATATTGATATTGTATGATTGTTGTGGGCTGCTAGTCTAGAGTCATTGCCCTTAATGTTTTAAAGTGTCATTTGAGGACGAATGTTCCCAAGTGTGGGATATTGTAACGCCCCTCAAAATGAAATAGGAATAACTAGAGCTTCACATGTGTTTTGATGGAGTATGGTTGTCCCGAGTCGTGTGTAAAAGAGTTTCGTGAGTCAACACGTCAAGGCACGTGCTAGACCCTATGTAAAAAAAACGTGTTTTTAAATGATGGTTTAAGGAAGAGGCATGTGCCAAACCAAGGGGACAAGGCTTGCTCAACCTTGGCCAAGCTACTGCCCCATGACCACGGACCACTACACGGCCAGTGGTCATGACCACGGCTCGTAAAAGTGCCCGTGAAGGTCACTTGGTGGCAAAGCTTGCAAGCCCATTTAGCCATGCTACTGCCTCCAAGTTCACGAGTATCACCAAGACTCGTGGTGTTGACCACGGATCGTGGGAGCTTCGGTGAACTTGACTTGGCCTTGGAGGGCTTGGCAAGTGAGGGAGGCTCACTGCTTCAAGGACCACGGGCACCACCACGAGCCGTGGTGCCCCTCACGACCCGTTTAGTTGGGCGTGGTCCCTGACGGGCTGCATCAAGAGAAGGGTTTTTAAGTAATTTCATTTTAAATGTTTGTTATGTTGTATTGATTTTAAATGGTTTATATGATAAATATATAAGGTTTTAAGTCTTTTAACAAGTCATTTACTCTCTTTCCCAAATCAAATCCCGAAGTTCTTCTCTCTCATTATTTCTCTCTCAGCTCAAGGATGAAGGAGAAGTGGAACCTAGGGTTTTAGATTTCAAGCTCTCTTCATCTAATTTTCGTGGGATTCATCAAGTCTAATGTATGGTGACCCTTGATCCTTGATTATCCTTTCTTTCAAGGAGTCTATTCAAAAGGGTTTCAAAAGTCTTCAAACAACAAAAAGCCTTATTTCTATTCTAAGCATGGGTTCATTGATAAACTGTTTTCAAAAGCATTATATTGGTGAATTAAAATAGAATTGAGGATTTTATTCGAACTTTCTTCCAGAATCCATGTTTTCACTAAAACCATAAATTTGCTATGAAGTGGGTCTATTTTTATAAATTCAAAGTTGATGGAATTATGTGTAAAGTGAATTGTATTGATATCTCTTGTGGTGTTTAATGTTTATTTATGATTAATTGTCGATAATGGATGAATTAAGGGTGGTAAGCCTTATGGGTGAAGTATTGATGATTTTGGCTATGGCTATGGATTATTGTGAGAAAGCTTGAACTCTCTTTATGGAATTAATTGTTTATGGTAGGTTGAACCGACCTTTGGTGGAAGTGTTATATCTTATTCTTGTGTGGAATTATTAGGATTTGAGGCAATGAAGGGCAATATATGAGTGTTATTATATATATTGTCATTTTTTTATACATATATGAGGCAATATGTAAAGTCCTATATGAAGCTATATGTAAAGTTTGTGTGAAGCTATAATGTGAAGATATTCTAATGGTATTAATGTCATAAGGTATATAGTGTTATTATGCTAATGTGAAAGCATGTCTCTTTTGAAATGGTGATATGTGGTGATGATGGACTATGATGAGTTTTCATAAGATGATGTTGTAGATCATATGCTAGACTTGAGTATCTTGTCTTGTGTCATGGAAGCTTGATTATATATATGAATGCTTGGTTAGGCTATGACATAGTAATGGAGCTCTTCCTATAAATGCTAAAAGAGGAATTCTAGGCCAAGACTTGAATTGGTAGGCTTAAGCATATTGCCTTTTTATGAGTCTAGCTTTCCTGAGAAAATGTATAACTATGAAGGATGGGCCTTTGGGCGAGGTTCCCTTCTTGAGTGAAATGATAGACTTAGAGATGGATGGAGCCGAAACGGCATGAATATCCTTATCTAAGAAAGTCAAATGAGCTATCCTTATGAACCTAGATTGGCTATGACTAAGAAATGGGGCCTCTCTTGGGAAGAGGTACTATGAGTGGGTTGAACTAGAAAAGGAACCCTCTCTAGTACATACGTGATTGAATACTCTATGGAAACCAAGGCTAAGCACCGAGTGGATGTGGTTAGGATGGTGGCCTAGTTGAGCATGCGATTTGGCACAATGAACATCCTTGGACATCTCTTAAACCATGTGCCAACATGGGTTGCTTTTAGTTCTACCCTTGGCAAGTAGAACAACCTCTACGTAGTAGGATAGACTCCGGATTCCATACCTTGCTAGTGTGGTCTATGTAGGTTAAGGCCTACTTCCATCATGTGGGATGTGCACTCTAGTATTGGATAGGTTCTACAACGTGTAGGTATTAGTATGTGATGCTATCTACACATGGCACGAGTAGGCTTAAAAGATGCTAAAGTGAGTTCCCTAAGCCTTAGGGCTATTATGTGATTGTCCCCTATATGCTTGTGTGTCTCTTAAATGGTTTTATAAAGAATGTTGACTTAGTGAGTTATATGATAATGATAAAACCCTTGTCTATGGTAACTCTTAGGAACACTTAGGTGTATATGAAGAGGTTGTATGGGTGGTCACTTCATTATTCACATAAGTGTGGCTTAGGGTGACTTGAGATAGAGGCTTAAATAGCAATGAAGGAAATACTATCTTGTTTAAGCATTGTGCACTTGAATTAATTGAGTTGTAAATGATGTGAATATGGTCTTAATTGTGAATGGTGACTTGAAATGCGGGTTTATGCTTGTGGTTGTAAAGGTTTGTCAAAGAAGGTCTCAAAAGCATACATTCCTTGTAAATGTCCGTTGTGCATGTTTTCTTGCATGGTCATCATACTTAGTACTTATTGTACTAACTCTATATTTCTCTATTGTTATAAGTGTAGGTGGTGGGAAGTGAGGAGATCTTTTGAGAAAGCTTGGGATATTGACTCTTTTCAAAAGGCTTGGTATGTCCTCACATATTCGAGGACATAGTTGTTATCTTTCTAGTATTTCAACTTAGACATTGTATAAGACTTATTTTTTTTCTATTGATGTAAAGGGCCGTGTCCCTAAAATGTTCTATTCGTGTCTAAGATGGTACAAGACACTTAGAAATTCTACTTCTTTACATTTGAAAGACTTTATGAGTATTATGGATTTCTTTTTAAAAAGTGTTCTTATTCCTTACGGTTTTTATTACTGAATGCGATGAATGAATGCTAAGGCTTGTATAAGACCTCCGAGAGGTCGAAAACGCATGTAACGGCTAGGGGGCTCTCCCGGGTCGTTACAAACTTGGTATCAGAGCACAAGGTTTTGGAAATTGTTCCTTAGAATTCAAAGTCTCATATGCCACGTCTAGTAGAGTCTTGTTCATCGGTGTGAGTCGCGACACATCTATGAGCGAGAGGCTATATGACGGTAGAAGTTTAACTTCTTTCATTAATCTTGACGTTCTGCCTTAGAGTTTGGTCTATAAGTGTCCTTTTCCTAATCCGTCCCTTGCGTTTATAGGAAATGAATACGAGGGC
>JAWDCX010000188.1:0-24542 GCA_036553675.1 Solanum okadae | reverse complement strand
TTTGGTTTGGTTATGGTTTTATTAAAAAAAAACCAAAGAAATAACCGAACCAAACCGATGAATTATATATACATATATATATTATTAATATACATACTTAATAGATTGTTTTTATAAACAATTTTAAAGATCTTATACAAATTTTCATTAAAATTTCTTTATAATTTACTTATTGAAAACAAAAATGCCTAAGATGAAACATTTACCTTATTGATTTCATGTTTATGAGTGTCTATGACAATTCTTGTGGGACTGAAAATGTCATTGTCTCTTCCTTCTAGGCTAATATAGTAAATTTTAAAGCTTTATTGATAGTAAATTTAGTGATCGAAAGTTCAGTAATAATTTAAGTCATTCTAACTATTTTTCGTTTAGAATGGATTGTTGTCACTTTATTCACATTTTGAATGAACTGTTTCTTTTATTTTTGTGTATGGTTAATAACCGAATAACCAAACCAAACCAAATCGAAACCGATAACCACCAAACCGATAAATATATATTATATTTGGTTTGGTTTGGTTTTGATAATTTAAAAACCGATTAAGTTTGGTTTGGTTTGGTTTTGGTTTTAACCAATAATCGATCCAAACCAACCCGTGAACACCCCTAATTAAGACCTTGGTTGAGTTGTATGTCTTTGTTACTCCTCACCTTAAATCTGCATAGCTGAATATATGTCGAAATCGATTTATCTATGCCTTGTTTTGTTTTCAACATGCTCCTTTGTTTGGACTATCTAAAGCTTTAACTAGATTGCATCCCTTTTCCTTTGTAGTTTAAATATTCTAGCTCATCTTGCCATGGTTTAACTAATTATTTGAGGATTTATTGTTGGCTATTCAAATCTTATCTTTGTTGTTTGTATTTTTGCTTCAACGGAGAATCATCAATGTGTCACCATTTTATTTATTTTTTTGGACCTTGTTCCTTGAGATTTCTTTTAAGAAAGTTAAAATATGCCTTGTTGGAATAATGGGTTTGTTAGATTTTTTTTTAAAAAAAAATCTGATTGAGTAAGACATTTTCTAAAGTTTTTAGTCTTATACTTGTGCCTAATAGATACCCTTTAAGATCTTTATTATTTTGTTTTGTTGGTGTTAAGTTCCCTCAAATAGTTTCCTCGTGTTAAAAGGTCAATATTTATCAAACCTTTTCAGCACTTTTCATGCCTTTGAATGTTGTCATGAGGCAATGCCAATTAACCCCATGTTTGGTTATTGTCCTTAAGAAACTTGACGTCTAATTTAGTGTTAGTGTTATTGTCATTTATTAAGTTTAGTAAGTTTCAAATTGCTCTCTGTTATAATGATTTTTTTTTAAATCTTTGGACAACATCTTCAAATGTTTTCTTTCCTAAAAGCAATCGCATGTTGGAAGTGCAAATCAATGCAGTACTGTTGAATATGTGGTTGTTTGTTAGCATCTTAGTATTACGAGTGTCTTTGAGATTTTTTATTTAGGTTCATTTGAAAATGATCAATTTTAACAAGATGTTTATATATTGTTCAACATATGTTAGTTATTATCATTTTGATTAGTCTTACATTCTGTTTAATGCTAGATCTGTTCAGATCCGATCATTAATTACTTTTCTCTTTCTTTTCTCTTTTCATGAAAGCTCCATCCGAGTCCCTTTTTGGGACCCACGACTCCCTGCATTTTCTAGTTGGGCTGAAATCCGACAACATCTTTAAGTCAACCAACCTTCAAAATTGAATCACAAGTCCATGGATTTGACGTACATGTGTTTGGAGTTGATATACGGAATCGTATACACTAGAATACACCTAGTGTATACGAAAATTGAGAAATGGGCCTAAAAGCCTCCAAATTCAGTTCTTGTATTTTGTTGTTTTGTGCCTAAGCCCCTCGCATTTTAATTAGGAAAAAATTTCAAAATATCAATATTTTGACATTTAATAGGACCCCTTAGTCACACTTTCAATATTTATTTAAAATGTCAATATTTTAGTTTGTTATGAATCTGATTTATGTATTTTTTTTTTTGTTATTTGTTTGATTTGCAAGAATACAATTATTTAATTACAGAAAGGAGAAAATAAGGGGAGAGAATATTTAAAAAAAACATATCACTTAAAATTCTCACCAATTATCTTAATCATTCCTTAACTTTCTTTTTTATTATGTTTTCATCGTTATTGTATACCAATAATTTTACATTTTATGTGCTCACTTTACCAGTCAAATTAAAATTGATATTTTACC
This sequence comes from Solanum okadae, assembly GCA_036553675.1. Taxonomy (NCBI): domain Eukaryota; kingdom Viridiplantae; phylum Streptophyta; class Magnoliopsida; order Solanales; family Solanaceae; genus Solanum; species Solanum okadae. Next base: position 22,313 of record JAWDCX010000188.1, on the reverse strand, counting down.
TTTGTAGTGAAAACTAAAAATAGTATCCTAGTGATCAAAATTGTCTGCAAATATATTTTTCTTTTATTTGTATTACAAAATATTACTGATTGTATCCCAATATAATCTAATCATTACATATGAATATGATTTAAAAAAGAATACAACATTCTGAGGAAAAAATAACATACATGGTGGAAATAATACAATATGTTGAGGAAGGACACAATATTCTAAAAAAAAAAATACAAATTGACTGTGAAAGAAATAGGGATACAAGATTCTGGAAAAAAAATAGCATACATAGTGGAAATAATAAAATATCTTGAGAAATGATGCAATATTCTAAAAAAAAATACAAATTGACTATGAAAAAAAAATAGGATACATCTATGCTTAAGAAATACAAATCCATTTGGCATATCTATGGGAATGACTACAAACTAAAAAAGAAATGCAATGTTCTTAATAAAAATATAAATATTGACTAAAAGAAAAACAATTGACAAACAAAAATTACTATAAATACAATTTTTGCAACCTTCTTCTCTGACTCTCTCCTTCTTCTTCTTCTTCTTCTTCTTCTTCTTCTTCTTCTTCTTCTTCTTCTTCTTCTTCTTCTTCTTCGTCTTCGTCTCCTTCTTCTTCTTCTTCTTCTTCTTCTTCTTCTTTGTCTTCGTCTGCTTCTTCTTCGTCTTCGTCTGCTATGTTCCTTTGTTCCGATTTTTTGCTCACCAAACTCAAATCTAAATTCGTATTCACTTGTGCATTAGTAACCTTATAAGCAAAATTCAAAATTATTAAATAGGAATGTATACAAAATCAAACAATATATGATGTATGAATGACAATGTAAATTATTACAATCTACTAAATCTCAAATATGAAAACAAAATCACAAAAAAATCAAACAATAGTGTTTATAAGATAAAAAAATCTGAAATACATAAAAGAGGAAATCTCACAAAATATTTGGTGAAGATGAAAACAAACCCACAAAAAATCAAACAATACTATTTCAAAGACGGAAAATCTGAAATACAAAATACTTGGTAAATATGAAAACAAAATCACAAGAAATCTCCTAAAATACTTGTTTACTTCAGATTTACTTTTATTAATGGGTGAAAAATATTTTGAATTAATTGTGAAATTTCTTGAACAAAGTGTAAGAAATTCAAGGAGTTGATTTTCTTGAACAATGAAAAGAGATAACATTGGTGAAAAGAGAAAGAGACAAAGGAGTGATTTGGGATAAAACCTAGAAAGAGGGGTAAGTGGGTAATGGATGTATTTTTTATTTTATTTTTTGCCTTATAGGAGAGTAAAAAATGATCCAATGTGGGCCTGATTTGAGAAATAAAAAGAAAAGGAAATTAATTATATTAGGATACAATTTATTTTCTAAAATATCGGCATATTGACATTTTTAATAATTATTTTAAAGTGTATGTGTTTTTAATAATTATGTTAGGGATTGTGACTAATTTGCTAATTTTCCCTTTTAATTATTGTTATTTGTTAGTTTAGGACAAGCGTCAAATGCAAGAATTGGGCCTAAAGCCCAATAAAAAAGTCAGCTCACTTTAGTCTCTTTAGTATATGTGCAAATGGGCCGAAGGCCCAAGTACTGGCCCAGGCGGACAGAACCAGACTTGGGCCCAAATCTTTTCCTCCTTCTCTATTTATTTGTTATTATGTGTTTTATGTGTTTATTTAATTTTAAGGTTCTTCCTAATCAATGCCCCAAAAGATAACCATTTTGAATTAACTATTTAAAATTAAGTAAAAATATTTTTCTACTTGACTTTCAAGAAAATTTGCAAAATGTTGTACTTAAATAATATTTTTAATATCCCCTTTTTCCCATTAAGATCTTTTAAAATTTTAAATTGTTTACTTCTTAATTAGTTTAAGTATGCATGCTTTTATTTTAAAATCAATTAGCCATATAGTTAATTATCGGATAACTGCATGTTAGCGGGCATTTTGTATGCTTTCAAACCCTTCCCAAAATGTTGATATGAACCCCGAACCCTTTAATATTTTCAATTGATTTATTGTTTTAATCTTTTGAAAAAATAGTTTTCTTAGTTTTTTTCTTTAAAAATTAAGTGGCGACTCTTAAAATCCGTCGTTTTCTTTTTAAATAAAACAAATATCACCTAGACAAATCTCTAATTACAAAGAATTCAAACCAATGACTTGGTGATCTTCCTGTGCAGAAAAACTTAAGCTGAAATACGGATGGCAATGTCATGATAGAAATAGGAGATGTTGTTTTTGAAGGATGATCAAGGAAAGTGCTTCTTGGTGTTAGTACAAGAGTTATTTTAATGATGAACAATTATTGATTCTTGCAGGATATCAAAAAGGAAAGAATCAACCAGGACCAAACATGAGGCATAATCAGAGGGAATCAAATCTTGTAAAGGCGGCAATCAGGATTTTATTCAAGGAAATTGAAACTGCTACAAGATCTTCAATCAAAGGATTTGTAAACGGCTATAAATTAGAACAACTTGTCTCAATCAAATTTCAAGAAAGGATATACAATCATCAAGGAGTAAATTCAGAAATCAATATCACTCAAAGGAAAGCTGAAGATTAGCCTTTACTTTATTCTTGAAATGAAGGATTCTCAATTAACTCTTTCCAAGGATCAATTCTCTTGAATTGCTATCTCTTCACAAAAAAGAAGATTCAAGTCTTGTCTCTCTATAAAAGTTCGAAGATGTAACGACCCGGAAAATGATAGAGTGAAACTAGAGCCTCACATGTGAGTTTGGAGTCGAGAACTTAATGAAATGGTTATAATTGAATTTGACCCAAAAAGATCTTAAAATGTGCTTCGAAAGTTACCGGAAACTTGTTTAGCTGTATATAAAAAGATCCGTTTCGTTTTTCGAAAATCCGACTTCATATTCTTGTTTATGGGGTCAAATTGAGTGGGAAATGGGTCTAACCCAAATTTTAGAGCAACCGTATCAAAATCCGAAATTTCCAAGTGAAGCATTTTTCGAGGATCTACTTTGGAGGGTCATATCTCCTAGCACACAAATTATTTGGGTGGCCAATAATATATCCATGGAAAGCCCTTTGAGTTAGCTACCTAACGCACTTCGTTTCACCTCATTCGGAGTTCGGACGAAGAAGTTATGCCCATTTTCGTAAAATCTGTCCGACAGAAAATGCAAATTTCCAGTGACCGAAACTACTGTTCACCCGCCTCATTTTTTTTTCTAAGTATTGGACCATTTTTTTCAAAGGACATATATTATTTCCTAGAAATTATAAAACCCTTTTGACCAAAAATCTTCCATTTAAATCACTCCAATTAGGAAGAAAAAAGAAACCCTCCCTCTCTCAAAAAAAAACTCTCTCAAAACCCCATGGAAGCTCAAGGTGAAAGATAGAGCTAGGGTGGATGGTGGCTGCTGATTTCTTCTCTATTTTCGTTTGGTTCTTGAAGAATAAGGTATGGGGACTCTTCATCTTTGATTCCTTCTTCAATCAAAGAGTCAATCCAAAAGATTTCAAAAGTTGTTCAAAAACTCAAAATCCTAATTTAGATTCTAGCATGGGTTCTTGCATTAAATGTTTTTTTATGATGATTTATGTTATTATTGATGGTTTTAAGAAAGAAAATTCCATGAACTCATGTCTTTGCAAGTTTCCTAAAGTTGGCATATGAAGTGGGGTTATTGTTTATGATTGAATGATGATAGAATTATGCTTAAATGGAGTTGAATAGTTGATTTCTATTATTATCTATGCTTATCTATTGTGAATTATTGGAGATTTGAGGAATGGTGATTGTGGCTTGGATAAGTTGACCTATTTTATGAAAAATGTTGAATTAGTAGGGAATTGAGTAATGTTGGTTATGGCTTTGGAGAATGGTAAGATGGCTTAATCTATTAGTATTGATATAATTGTTATTGGTTGGTTTGATCCACCTTTGGTGGAGGTGGTTATTTGTTGTATTATTGTGAATTGAGGCCATGAAGGGCATTATATGAATGTTATTATATTGTTGTATTATTATACACATATGAGGCTATATGTAAAGTTTTATGTGAAGCTATATGTGAAGGAATGATGTGAATGAGTTTTATGTGAAGCTATATGTGAAGGTATGATGTGAATGAGTTTTATGTGATCTTGTGATGATCCTATGTAGAGTGGATAGCATTGTGAGTTAAAGTATGATTTCTCATGATGTATATATGAAATGATGTTGGATTATGAAGTATTCTTAAATGAAAATGTGTGTCTTGAATTGGTAGACTTAGGTGCCTCTTCTTGATACATGAAAGCTATGGAATGTGATCTCTTGACTTGGTAGGCTTAGGCATCCTTCTCTTGAGAAATGAATGTATCTTGACTTGATTGAATTGGTAGACCTTGAGTTGGTGCCTCTTCATAAATGAATGAATGTCTAGAATCGGTGAGACCTAAGCATGGTGCCCTTTCTATGAATGACTAATGGGGCATTTTAGACTATGACTTGAACCGGTAGACCTAAAGTTGGTGCCCCTTCATGATGAAGTCTAGAACCCTATGTGAATGTAAAACCATGAAATCGGTAGACCGAATGGTGGTAGCCCTTCTCATGTGTGAAATGATGAACCTTGGACCGGTAGGCTTAAGGCACCCTTAATGAAAAATCGGTAGGCCTAAGGCACCCTTCCAAAGGGATTTAATGAGCTATCCTTAATGAACCTTGATCGGTAGATCCTTGTGGTGCCCTTCTTGGTAGATGTGCTATGGGTCGGTAGACCTAATGATGGTGCCCTCTCTAGCACGTACATGTGAATGAAATTACTCTATGGGAACTAAGGCTAAGCAGCGAGTGGATATGGTTAAGATGGTAGCTCTCCCGAGTATGAGGCAAGAGTACAATGAACATCTTTGGATATCCCCTAAACCATGTGCCTACATGGGATGTGTCCTAGTTCTACCCTTGGCAAGTAGAACACCTTCCACGGTGTAGGGTTTTATGACACCGGATTCCATGTCTAGCTCGCATGGTCTATGTCGGTTAATGCCTATTCCCATCATGTGGGATGTGCACTCTAGTTATTGGATAGGTTCTACAACGTGTAGGTAGTAGTATGGGATGCTATCTACACATGGCACGAGTAGGCTTTGAAGATGCTAAAGTGAGTTCCCTAAGCCTTAATGGCTAATGTATGAAAGTCCTCTAAATACATGAATGGCTCCAAAATGGTTTCTTAAAGAATGTTGGTCTATTGATGTTATGTTGTAAAGGAAATGCCCTTATCTAAGGTAATCTTGGGGAACACTTAAGTGTGCTTGAAGAGGTTGTATGGGCGGTCACTTCTTGTCTCACTCAAGTGTGTCTTAAGGTTATATTAGGTAGAGGTCTTATGGTAATGAAATGACATGTGTTCTTTTAAAGTTAAGCATGGGTTGTATATGGACATATGTTGAGTACATGTATGGTTGGCTATGGTCTTATATGTTAATGTTGACTTGCATTATGTCTCTTATACTTGTAAATGAAAGGTTTTATCAAATGATATGAAAGCATTTACTTCCTTGAAAATGTCCTTTTTGGCATGTTCTTGCATGGTCTCCATACTTAGTACTTAATTGTGATAACCCCTTTCTTTCCCTTTTTGGACTAAAGTGTAGGGATTTGGAGATGATGACATGTCATGGCTATTTGATAGGTTTCTAAGTGTTGAAGATGAAGACTTGGTGAGTCCTCATAGATTCGAGGACAATACCCAGTATGTTCTTTTATGTCTTTTTTAGTATTGTTTAAGTTGTGTACGGGATTAGTCCCGAATTTTGTACTCTACAGTATTAGATGGTTTGAGACATCATGTATAAAGTCTAGAAAGTCTTCCGCTTGCTATTATTTTTTTATGCAATGTTTTATTGGTAAAGAAAGTTTTAAATTCTTTATGGTTTTAGTGTCTATGCGATGAATGAATGCTAAGAGGCTTGTATTAGACCTCTTTGAGGTCGAGTACGCCGGTTACGATTAGGGGGTGCTCCCGGGTCGTGACAGAAGAAAGCCAAGGAATCAAATATTCATTGAGTCTGAATCTTCCCGTATTCTCTACTCTACTTTTAACAAGTATTGTACTACTTAGTTTTACTATGTCAACAAAAAAAAGAGGAGAGAAAAACATTGTTGGTAACGTTGTGTATCAAAAGAGAAAAAGAAAGAAAAAGATTGAGTGTAGATATAGGAACTGTTAAATTAGGTCTTAGGCCTAACTCACACCCCAAAAGCTAGCTCAAAGGGAGGAGGATTGCCCAAGCCTTATAAGGAGTCCACCCATCTCATTAACCACCGATGTGGGACTTTTGTCATTCTTTAACACCCCACCTCACGCCCAGTGCTTAGCATCTGGTGCGTGGGCAATTTTTGATTTTGGGGGTCCCAACATCGGGTGAGACAGAACCTGGCTCTGATACCATGTCAAGTTATGCTTTGATGATGAAAGCCATGGAAGTTATTCTTCTATGGAAGAGAATGGAGAAGAGAAACGTGTGTAGAAGAGGAAGAAGAAGTTATTTCATTATCAGAATGTTCACATTACAATAAGAAGTCCTTCACACTTTTATAGATGGATCATTCTAGAATGTGTGATTAGTAGGTCCTAACTAACTCACTGATCACAATAAAACAGTTACAACAAACTTTCTTAAAGCTAACTTTAACTAACCATACACCTATTTAACAATCACTTCTTAATACTCCCCCTCAAGCTTTAGTCTGAATACACATTGAAGACTCCAAGCTTTGATAGTAACATATGATGAGAAGCTGCACCTAAGCCTTTTGTAAGAAGATCAGCAGGCTGTTGTGTGGTGTTAACATAGGTAGGTAGTATTAATCCACTCTTGATTCTTTCCCTCACAAAGTGACAATCTAATTCTATATGTTTTGTTCTTTCATGAAAGATAGGATTACTGGCAATTTGAATTGCTGCTTTGCTATCACAATGCAGCTTTACAAGTGTTGTGACATTTACATTCAGCTCCTTTAACACTCCTAATACCCAAATAATTTCTGCAACAGCGCCAGCCATACTTCTATATTCAGCTTCAGCAGAGCTTCTACTCACTGTATGTTGCTTCTTTGATTTCCAGGATATAAGAGAATCTCCTAATTTGATCATGTATCCAGTTACTGACCTTCTGGTGTTGGGGCATGATGCCCAATCTAAATCACAAAAAGCTTCCAACTCCAAACTTTGTTTACTGCTCAATAATAGTCCTTGACCAAGACATCCTTTGATGTATCTGACTAGCCTCAAGGCTGCTTCCCAATGTGACATTTTAGGCTGTTGCATGAACTGTGAAAGCACTTGAACAGCAAAACTGATGTCAGGTCTGGTGATAGTCAAATATATCAGTCTTCCAATTAATCTTTGATAGCCTATTATGTCTTTGAATAAAGGATCATCATCGAGTCCTGTCAATTTATCATACTGCATTGTGGTGAGTTTGGTGTTTGCTTCCAAAGGTGTGGTCACTGGTTTAGCACCACTCAGACCAGTGTCTGAGATTAACTCAAGAGTATATTTTCTTTGGTTGAGCAAAATTCCAGACTTAGACCTCATAATCTCAATTCCTAGAAAGTACTTGAGGTCACCAAGATCTTTCATCTTGAATTTACTATGAAGAAATTCCTTCAACTGTTGTATTAATTTGCTGCTGTTACTTGTCAGGAGTAAATCATCCACATAAATGAGGATCACAGCTATGTCTTACCCATCTTTTTTTGTGAAAAGGGAGTGATCATAGGGACTCTGTGAATAGCCAATAGATAATAGGACCTCAGTCAATTTTAGATTCCACTGCCTGGAGGCCTGTTTGAGGCCATAAAGAGACTTGTGCAGCTTACACACCTTATACTCCCCCTGCCTCTGAAAACCCTGAGGCATGTCCATGTAGATATCCTCAAGAAGATCACCCTGCAGAAAGGCATTATGGACATCCATTTGGTAAAGAGGCCAAGAGTGTGATGCAGCTACACTGATAACAGTTCTTACTGTAACCATTTTGGCAACAGGAGAGAATGTCTCATTATAATCCAGACCCTCCTGCTGATTATAACCTTTTGCAACAAGCCTTGCTTTGTACCTTTCAACCTCACCATTAGCCTGAAGTTTGATTTTGTACACCCATTTAGAGCCAATAGCCTTTTTTCCATGAGGAAGGTCCACCACACTCCAGGTGTTATTTTGCTCTAAGGCTGTAATTTCATCTTTCATAGCAGCAACCCACTCTTTACTACTGGAGGCTTCTTTAAAGGTGGTTGGCTCAGAAGAATTAGAAAGAGCAGTTAAAAAGGACTTATAGGAACAGCTCAGCTTGGAGTAGACAACATAGTCTCCAATAGGATAAAGACAAGTAGAATGAGCTTGCTTTTGGGGTTTGGATACAACATAGTCCTGGTGCCAAATGGGAGGCCTAACAGACCTATTGAGTCTTGTAGTAGAAGGTGCAACAATTTCCATAACATGTGTAGAGGCGGCATGCTCAGCAGATGGTAGAGGAACTACACTAGGGGGAAAGACATCAGTAGTTGTACTAGGAGGGGTTGAAACCTCCTCTGCACATTCAACCTGCACTCCAGGACTTGTGTCAAATGGAGTAGGAATGGATGCTTGTGATAAAGGAGTAAAAAGGGGTTCCAGGAGATCATGCAGGGCTCTAGGAGAGGAGTCAGACTGGAAAGGAAACTCATGTTCTACAAAGGTGACATCCCTACTAACATGAAAGGAATGCAACTCAAGATCAAACACTCTATATCCCTTTTGAGTTTCAGCATAGCCCATGAAAACACCATTCTTTGCTCTAGGAGCAAATTTATCGGATTTAGGTAGTACAGATGTGAAACAAAGGCAACCAAATACCCTTAGATGATCTAGGTGTGGTGGAGTACCATACAATAATTCATGGGGAGACTTTCCTTGCAAACCAGCTGTAGGAAGTTTATTGATTAAGTATACTGCTGCCTTGACACAATGACCCCAATAAGAGATAGGAATGGAGGCTTGAAATCTTAATGCCCTGGCAGTATTGAGTATGTGTCTATGCTTTCTTTCCACCACCCCATTCTGTTGGGGTGTATAAGCACAAGAACTTTGATGTACTATCCCAAGAGAGGCTAATAAATCGTTACCGTTGGAATTCATAAACTCTGTGCCATTATCACTTCTCAACACCTTCACTTTAGTGTCAAATTGAGTGTTTACCATTAACAGAAAATTTTTCAATACAGAGTAGACTTCAGTTTTGGAATGAATCAAACAAAGCCACGAGAATCTACTGTAATCATCAACTATGGTCACAAAGTATTGCTTCTTGTCATAAGTTGGAGTCCTATAGGGACCCCATACATCTATATGAACCAACTGAAATATGACACTAGATTTATGTAAACTAGAAGGAAAACTAGGTCTACTTTGCTTAGCTTGAGGGCAGATATGACAGCAAGGAAGAGTAGACAAGTTGCTAGTCAAGGATGGAATATGTTGCATTGCTGTCAGTGAAGGATGACCAAGCCTCAAGTGCCACAATGTGGTGAAGTTATCATCCTTTATTGCAGCAGTAGTCATTGCATTAATGGTGTATTTTAACAAGTATAAGCCCCCAGCTTCTCTGCCAATCCCAATCACCTTCCCACTGTAAAGACCCTGCAATACACAAAAATTAGGGAAGAAACTGACACTACACACTAGATCTTTGGTCAACTTGGCAACTGACAACAAGTTAAACTTGAAATTAGGAACAAGCAAAATATCATTCAGTGTGTGATCACCCAGGATAGTAGAGCAACCTATGCCTGTAATAGGAGCCCTGTTGCCTGTGGGCAATTGAATAGTATTTGATCATTGATTACCAAGACACCTTGAATGTGATAACATGTCCTTACAAGAAGTAACATGATGAGTAGCACCAGAGTCAATGATCCACTCATGTTCGCAAACATTAGGTGTGAGTGATACATTACCTGTGAAATTGGCTTTAAGATCACCATCACCACCTGAATTGTGTCTAAGGTTCTGCACATGATTATATTCTTCTTCTGTAAGTGTGAGAGCATGTCCCTGTCCTGCAGAAGCAGCATAGTTAGCAGAAGACTTGAAACCAATAGAATCCTGTTAAAAACCACCAGTGGATCTGGAACTGCTGGATGCATCTGCCTTTCTCTTGCTTTTGAAATCAGTTGGATATCCAATTATTCTGTAACAATCCTTACTCAAGTGGTTCCTATAACCGCAGTGTACACATGGATTATCCAGTAATTTTTTTCCTCTGAATCCTGGCTTTCGATTAGCCAGCATAGTGAGGGGTTCCTTATGAATCTCCACAACACTCAACAATCTCTGACTTTCCTCTTGAACTGCTGTGGCATATGCCTGATTAACACTGGGCACAGTAGTTTTGAGTAGTAAATCACTTCTAATATGGCTATAGGACTCATTTAATCCCATTAGAAACATCAATAACCTCTGCTGATTAAGATGTTCTATGTAAGGTTTGGCTTCAGCACAATTACATAAAGGAGCAGGTACTAAAACATCCAGTTCATCCCACAGATCCCTCAATTTAGAATAGTAAGTAGTTACAGAATCATTGCCTTGTTTCAAAGAGGATACCTCTGTCCATAGGTGATACACTCTCGTAAGATTGGATTTATCGAACCTTTCCTTGAAGTCATCCCAAACTCGTTTTGCATTTGACACGTATACAATAGTAGTGAGTAATTCTGAAGCTACTGTATTGCTGATCGATGAAAGTACCACGGCGTTGCATCTTTCCCATTGAGCTGCTAGATCTCCTGTGTACGAGCTTTTTAGGCAAGTTCATCAACAAAACAGAGCTTGTTCTTCACCAGTAAAGCAAGCTTGAATGATCTACTCCAGAGGCCATAATTTTCTGGACCTGTGAGCTTAGTCGTAATGAGAGCTACACCTGGTGCATCTGAAACCTGTAAGTATAGAGGATGATTGTGTGGAAGAGTATCAACTGTCAATTCTGCCATTACAGATATGCAGTTAGCTGAATTTTAATTCGAATTGCAGCTGGGTGATTGATCCTTGTATCGCTGCTCTGATACCATGTTAAATTAGGTCTTAGGCCTAACTCACACCCCAAAAGCTAGCTAAAAGGGAGGAGGATTGCCCAAGCCTTATAAGGAGTCCACCCATCTCATTAACCACCGATGTGGGACTTTTGTCATTCTTTAACAGGAACTATACTCTAAACTTGTACTCATCCAAAGATTCAAAAGGCTAGAGGAAAACACATTTGCAATCCAAGGGGACTGGACATAAGATCCGCATTGGATTCCAACCAGTGTAAAACATCTTATGTCAATCTTATTTTCTGCACTTTCATTTTCAGTATTTATCTTTGGATCTAATAGTCAACTAGTGAATCTCACAAGTCAACTATTTAAAGAAGAAAAACGAAAAAGAGCAATTCACCCCCCCCCCCTCCTCTTGCACCTTCACTTGGGATACTCGGGTAAGATGAAGCCTATTTCAAGTCTCACGACAGAGCTATAGAGCATCAAACGAGGGTTGAAATTAGCAAAGGAAATAGGATGTAAAAATCTAAAAATGGAGATAGATTGCCTTCTTATTGTCAAACTTATTAAAGAGAACATACAGTCTCACCTTATCAAGACTAGTATTGAAGATTATTTGTATCTACATAGAGTTGCCATTACTCATATTTGGCGGGAGGCAAACCAATTTGTAGATTTCTTATTATATGAAGGACATAATCATGAGGAAGATATGATAATCTTGGAAGTACCGCTAAAAAAATAAAATTCTTTCTTCAAGCTGATTCCACCCATGTTACTTTTGGAGGATTTTAAGTACTTTATTTAATTTTTTTCCAAAAATTTTAAAAAATGGTTGACATTGGAAACCAGGTGCAAAACATGTGTCCAATGATTAATTTTTTAAAAATAATACTAATGCGACTATGCGTGTAACTGTCCTTATATTCCGCATATATAAGAGTACTTTATTCATCTTCATTTTCGTCCATATTTTATTCCCTATCGAGTAATTTTGCTGATAAAGTATGTAGTGCAGCTCACTATCATTATTAAAGGTGACATTAAATTGATTTAGGTTCTTTCCTCCCAGAGGGAAAAGGAATTTGTTCCATTTTTTTCTTTTCAAATTCATTTAATTGCTAAAAAGATTTTGTACGAAATATGTTTTTGGCATTGACGTCTCTTTCCTTTGAACTATTTTTATTATTATTTTCAACTAGTATTTTTAAAGAAAAAAAAGTTTCTGTATAAGAATAGGTAATAATACTATAGTTTACTTTGAATGGAGAAGAATTTTTGTTAAAAAAGTATTTTACCTGGACAACTATTTCAAAACAAAAGTTGTCACGTTCAAAATCGACTCCTCACAGGTTTAGTTGAACGCACCTAGTTTGGATTTAGAAGAAAAAAAATACTAGTATAATATGTCATTGATTGCATCATTAAGGGATGAAGCCTTAAAATTAAAATTAAAATGAACCCTATCGTGAAAACGATATTTATGACTTTAAGATTGTGATTAATAATCTCAATTACCGCAATAAAATGGATGTTAATAGCTTGTTAGATTATTCGGGTGAAAATGAGACATATTTAGAGGTCTAGAGCTTAGAAGAAATTATGGATATTATCGGAGATAACAATGTTGATGATCAAGTTGAAGATACAAATTTTTGGAACCAGTTATGCATAAGAAAACACTTATTGTGTCTAGAAGAACACTTCATAATTTTTTGATACAATTCAAAAAATCAACACCGGAACTTTTTAATACAATAAGAAACAAGAAATGAGCTTCAACTAGATTTAAATTTTAAGAAAAAAATAAATGAACACTAGAATCTTATTTCACTGAATTGTCTTACATATTTTTGTAGCTTAAATAAATTATTAATTTGTCAAAAATTAATTTAGAGAGATTCTATTATTATTATATATTGAAGTGAGAATGTTAAAGGAGCTTAGGTCAGTCGGTCAATCGACCGATTTCCCTTGTCCTTCAACTTCCTCTAGTTACATCTAACATTTTATTCGTTTTAATTTTTTATTTTTTATATGTCATGTATTTATAAAATAAAAAAAATAGTACTAAAAATCAATTTAAAATATTAAAAATTCAATTAACTCTCAAAAATTCACATGTAATGCATAATTGAGATTGAGTGAGGGAGTAACATATATTATTTGAAAATTAGGTAAATAGTATTATAAATCACAATAATTAACAATTTAAAATAATTGAAAAACATAATACAATGTTAATACTCTTGAAATTTCAGATGTGCAACAAAAATTGAGACAGATAAAATCAATTTAATCACAATACAGTAAAATCTCACTAAATTAATAAAGTTGAGATCGTGAAATATTATTATTTTGTAGAGGTATTATTTAATCAATAAATTAATAATTATTACTTTATATAGTGTTTTAAGATTCAACCTTGTGATGCTCAGATAATAAAATCTTTCAAGATGTAATATCGGAATAGATTTTATCGTAGGATATTAGAAGGATATGAAGTGGGACATGAAACCGATCCAGAAAAAGATAAATATTTTGGATGCTATGAATTTTGTAATCCCGGCTTGGATGACAAATGTTCAGCAAACGACAACAACAAATTATTTTCAACACTGCAAAATATATTTGGAGGATGAAATCTTAGAGAATTTGAATGAACCCACCCACTTGTGAAAACGTCATTTATGAACTTGAGGTCATGATTAATGATCTCGGTTAGCGCAATCAAATGGATGTCAATAACCTATTGAATTATCCAAGTGAAAATGATACATATTCAGTAATACAGAACTTAGAAAAAATTATGGACCATAAAAGGCAATATTGACGATGAAATTATAAATAGATACAATACCTTTAAAATTTATTATGCGTAAAAAAACACTTATCGTATCTAGAATTCTTCTCGATATTTGGCAAGTAAATCTTAAAAGTAAGAAGAAGCGTAGGTTCCGGATAGATAGATAAAAGAAAAGGAAAATAGAAAAGGAAAGGCCACGGTGTGTCAAGCAGTCGTGGTCGAAAGGGACCCTTCACCGACCCACCCGGTCTTGTATGTATGCCCCTCAATCTCATTTCATTTTCTCTTTTCCACTTTTTCAAAAATAACAACCTTTTTCCTCAATTCCCTATTATCTCCATCTCCCTTTCCCTTTCCCTTTCTTCCTTCCCTGTGATTTTAGGATTCCATTGATATTGATTTGCTTGTTATCCACGCAATCTATCTAAACCCTGTAAACCAGTTTGATTTCTCTCCGATGGATCGTTTCAGGGATGATGAAATTCATAAACCGAAATCATCCACGATGCTTAATCGATCCATGACGGTTCATAACGCCGCTAATCCAATTGAATACCCTGAAAAAACTGTATTTTTTTACCCATCTCCTCCTTCTATTGAACGGCATGGCTCTGTCAAGAAGCTCCATACATCTTCTTTAGGATCTTCTTTCAAGGGTACCGTCAAAAAACTATGTTCTCTTTTTGAGTCTCGTAAACCATCCAATTTACAACCTCAAAGCCCTACAAAGCCTGTAAAATCATTTAATTCTGATTCTAGGGTTCCCTCGTTTTCTGATTTTGGATGTACGTTGCCTGGGACAGAGGACTCTGTTGTTGTATATTTTACTAGTCTTCGTGGGATTAGGAGAACTTTTGAGGATTGTTATACGGTAAGGATGATTCTTAAGAGTTTTCGGGTCAAAATTGATGAAAGAGATATTTCAATGGATAGTGCATATAAAAAAGAACTGCAGAATGTTTTGGGTCAGAAGAATGTAACTTTACCCCAAGTTTTTATTAAAGGGAAGTATGTTGGAGGGGCTGAAGTGATCAAGCAATTGAATGAAGTGGGCGAGTTGTCGAAGTTGTTAAGAGGACTACCTCTTAGGCCACCTGGGTATACTTGTGAAGGATGCGGGGACCTGCGGTTCTTACCTTGCTCCAATTGTGATGGCAGCAAAAAATATTTTGACGAGGATGAAGGACAGCTCAGGAGATGTCCACAGTGCAATGAGAATGGCTTGGTTCGTTGCCCTCTTTGTTGTTCTTGATTTGCATAGTATTATAGTTAACTATTACAGCCTGCTGCCAATAGTTTTCGGTTTGTGCAGGTAGTATTTGAGGTTGAATAGCTTTTGCCTATCTAAGGCAAAAGTAATGGTTGTTTAGTTTTAAAATTGACATATAAATGATTGCTATGTATATATTGCTTGGAAAACTTCATTCCGTGGGATGAAGGCTGGCGTTTTCATCCCCGTATAGTCATGTAAATTTGCCATCAAATCGATGGTCTGGTTTTTGATTGACAACCTAGTTGCTTTATTTAGCAGCAGTTGTGAAATTGAAATAAAGTTCCTTGTTGCAAAGGGAAATCATAGTTTGCATTATGGATAGTGAACATTTCTAGCTATGCTTCTATCTGGAAACCAATGTCGATCTGATCACCAACCTATGATGATGATTTATAGTTATGTGCTTTAACGCACCATGTAATCATGTATTCTTTGGACGCCACATGTGTCTTATTTAATTCTAAGGGCGTAATATTTGATTGGTTGCCTGCACCGTTTCATCAAAATATGTGCAAATGACGGATGCACCTCTGCATTGGTAGTAGCTTACTTCTTATGTGATGCACTGTTACTGTGTGCAAATTTCAAAATTAAGATGCATCTCTGCATTGGTAACAAATGATCTTACGGAAACAGATAGTGGGTATCTTGATGGACAGATGTGTAGAGAATTTAGGTGTTTGTCATTAGGGCAAATAGTTTTAGACATCTTGATTCAAAGCTTCTTGCAAGTTTGCCTATTTAAACTTGCATTCAAAATTGTGTCTGGATAATATTGGCTAGTCTCTCTTCAAAACGAAGTGACAGTAATGCCAACTTGTTGAGTTGAAGACAGAGGAATCCTAGTGGGATTTGACATGGGTTTCCGGTGATATTACTGTTAAAAAGGTTCTGAAAGAATGTGATATTAGCATTAGAAAGGAAAAAAGGAGTTTCTTCCGGTGACAGTTTAGGATCGAGACATGAAGGGTTCAGGTGGGTGAAGCATGGAATATGGGGCTAAGTTGGTCTAAGATTATTATTTTTTCTTATACCCAATTGAGAATTTAAAACCTAAAATGATTGTATTTTACTGTCAGTATACATTTTGTTCAACCTATATTTGAGTTGTATTCATAATGGATTATTATACAGTTAGGATGGGTAAAAATGGGTTACTCAATGATAAATGTGATTCCTCTGACCCAGCCTTTTTCTTATATCCTGTTGACATTTCTCATCATGCGGAGCTGAGACACATCAGAGCCTGACTCTATGTAACCCAAATGAGATGAGATGTTGTCCACTAAAGAAATATTCACTTAGGAAAAAGATGTTTATTCCTCATGTATCAAGTCCAATCGATGAGGTAGCATTTTTCCTCTCTTTTACTTCGGGCTTAATTCTGTCCCTCCTACAATTCTCTCAGTTGTCGACATGTCTCCTGAGCTACATTGATCCACGCATATGCCTTTTGTAAGTAGTTGGTGGACCTCCTTAGTTGAGTGACAATGAGCTTAATACTGTCCTTTGTCTTGAGTTTTCCAAGTCCAGACAAAGCTTTTTGAAATTGACCTAGATATTGAAAATCTTGCTATTTTGGATTGATTTCTGTGTTCTTATTGTGGTGATATAAGTTTGAATTGTACAATTTGTTGGTGAAAGGTGGAAAATGGAAGCATCTTTATCTGATGTAATATTGAAGTATAAAGTAATAGCTGGAATTCTTTTCAAGTACTCAGGCGATATTTGTTTAGTTTTGTTTCATTCGCTCTCAACTTTTTATTCAAATATTGTCCAAGCATGTTCCTTTGTCTGTTGTTTGTTTATGTTTGTGTAAGAGGCAATGAAGTAATTGCTGGAATTCTTTTCAAGTAGTTAGGCAACATTTGTTTGGTTTTGTTTTTGTTCACTCTCAACTTTTATTCAAGTAAAGTTCAAGCATGTTGCTTTGTCTGCTGTTTGTTTATGTTTGTGTAAGAGGCAATGAAGACCACAAAATATTGATTGAGATTGTTAAACTCAGGTTGATAAAAATTATAAAGAAAAGCTCTGTGGCAATAGGCTGTAGAATTCTGATTTAAAAACGTAGGCTGTAGATTTGGGGAAAGCAGAAGGGTGAATATTTGTCCCCAAGTAATTACCGTTTTTTCTTTTCATATTATACTCAAGTGTTACTTACTAAAGAGTAGAGGGAAGGATGCATTCTTTTTCCCAGTAAAATGTCTGATGTTATGTACTTTTATCTTATTTCTTTGGCCTTTTAACATTCGGGATAGATTCTTTTAGATAAATAAATCAAATATTCCTGAAGTCCAATCTTTTTCATTCTTATGTTACAACTTACATGTGAATCAGCTTTTTTTTGTGTGCTGTAGGAATTCATCTTGTTAACATTAGGCTTTCATATCCAACTTAAACAAGTCTTAAAAGCTCAATCTAAAGGAACGTGTTCCTGCTTCCACTGACCATTGCGATTATAAGGTTGGTTGTGAAGCTTTCGACTTTGGATGTGTTTGGTATGAAAGGAAAATGTTTTCCTGGAAAACAAGTAGATTTTTGACTTATTTTCTCATGTTTGGTTGGTGAGTAGAAAAAAAAGATTTTTAATGTTTGATTTATAAATGAAAAATGTTTTTGAGAAATATATTTTATTTTTACTAGAATAGAAAATATTTTTTTGAAATTGAAAATATTTTTTAAAACCAAACTCAAATTATTAATTTTTTTCTTTTGGGGGGGGGGGGGGGGATCGAGGGTAGGGGTGAAAAAATAAAAATTTGAAGTTGAAAATATTTTTTAAAAACAAACTTAAATTTTTTTTTGTGGGTGCCGGAATGGGGGTAGGGGTGAAACAATGGAAGGGGAAGAATTTGATAGGGGGAAAAAGAATAGAACAAGCGGGGAGACTTAAATTTATTTAATTGGGGGGGAGAGGTAAGGGGGGGTCAGAGGATGCGAGGTGGAACAATGAATTTTGAGTTAAAATATTATTAAAAATATGGGGGGGTAGGGGGGGGGGGAAAATGAAAATTGAAAATATTTTTTAAATCAACTTATTTTGTCTCTACCCTCAACAAAAAAATTGTAATTTGAAGTTGGAAGGGAGTTTTAAAAAATGTTTTTCTTAAGTTTTGAAGGAAAGTCATCTTCCTTAAATTTGAGAAAAATGAGTTGATTTGGAAAACATTTAACCCAATAGAAAATTAGAAAACATTTTCATAATGTTTTCCTTCATACCAAACACACCGTTTGAGTTGAATGCTTTTATTAGAGGAATTTGGTGTTTAAACAAGGCCAATGTCAGTTGAATTATAGCCTCTGTTTTTATTAAAATAAAAACTGTGGATTGTTTTTAAAAACAGAAATATTTTCAAGGGCTAGTATAGGGTTCTTCTCCCAATAATCATCAGGTTGTCTGCAATAGCATTCGAACTCACATCACTCGTTGCGTTCCTACGACTTGATCAAAGCCCTGGGAGCTTATGAAGTCTTTTGATCTTAAAATGTCTTCTCTTAGCCAACTTCAAGGGAGGTTGATGAAGCCGCAGAATATTGTCTGTGCTTTTGCTTTGTACCTGAGTTTTATCTACTTCTTTTACTTGTTAATGGAACAGATTGTGTCATACTTGGTTTTCATATCATTTTCGTAAAATCTTTTATAGACTTCTCTGCTATTTTCTAGTAAATGTTATTTTCCCTTTAGCAATCTAATTGCTATACGTGATAGGACAGTTTATACTAGAAAATTTCATAAATAGCAAAGAGATTAAACTTAGTAAGTCTCCTTAGTTACAATTTGCCTAATTACGCTTTGCTATAATTTTGTTTGCTATGGATATTTTTGTTTGTATAATTCGCATGTCAATATGTAAACAGGGTAAATATATACTAATGTGTTTAAACATTTAGGAATTTTTCAAAACTTATACAAATTAATTATATCAATGTGATAGTTATATACAAACTAGGGAAAGCTTGCACTGGATTTATTACAATTAGGAATCACATTATACAAATTCTGAATTTATACAATTGAGAGTCGAATTATATAAATTCTGAATGTGGTTCACGTAATTATGATTGTAAGTTAGTGGTGAATGGTAATTTAATTAAACTGTAGCTATATTAACTAATTAATTAATATATATTTGTTTATTCGTGTAATTTTCCTTTTATGCTATTGTAAACTATAGCACGTTTTGCATAGATTTTTTTTTTTATATATATAAAATAGAGTACACCTTTTCCTTATTCCAATGAGGATGCTTAAGTCAACATCAGATCTCTCTTATGACAACGATTTATATCAGGCAACTTGCAATGAAACATGATTAATCAAAATATGGAAAAGGGCCAGATATATCTTTGTACTATTAGAAATAGATTAAGAGTCCGCTTGGATTTGCTTAAAAAGTATTTCCTCCGTTTTATAAAGAATTACCTAGTTTGATTTAGCACGGAATTTAAGAAAATAAAGAAGATTTTTGAATTTTCTGGTCCTAAATTAAAGTTATGTCAAATGTAAAAAATTGTTTTTTAATCTAGTGGCCTTAAACATGCCACGTGAAAAGCTGAAATTAAAATGTTATCAAAAAAAGAAAGAGGTCATTCTTTTTTAAACGGAGGGAGTAGTTTTTAAGTTAAAAATAAAAAGTCAAATTAAAATGATTTTTAAGTAGGGATGTGCATTCGGTTTTTCGGTTTGATTTTGCACTATTCGGTTTGGTTTTCTTGATTTTTGGTTTTGTAAAAGTGTAACCTAATCCGATTCAAAATAAATTTGGTTTGGTTTTCCTCTATTCGGTTTGGTTATTCGGTTATGTCAATAATTAATAACATAACTAAAGTAATAATATTGAATCCCTTAAATATACTCTCTAATATAAATCATAAGAAAAACTTAAAACACAATACTTATAAGTATATCTATTATAGATGTTCAAACATAAAATATAAACGTAATCATCGTGAAAGGCAATAACCAAAAAGGGACAAAAGTGGTTAATTTCAACTTAATTCTAAACCTAAATATATATTTATATATATATATATATATATATATAGAGAGAGAGAGAGAGATAATTCGGTTTTTTCGGTTTTTATTTTTTTAAATTCGAAACCAAACCAAAAAATCAAACAAAGTAATTTATTAATCCAAAACTAATCCGAAAAACCAAAAAACCAATCCAAATAAAAATTCGGTTTAATTTGGTTTGGTTATTCGATTTAACCCGAATAGTGCACACCCCTACTTTTAAGTCAAAAAATAGAAAGTAGGGGAGACCTACTTTGATTTTTGACTTATTTTTAGTCATTTCAAACTTATTTTAAGTCATTTTTTACTTTGTCAAACACTTCCTAACTTATTTTAAGTCATTTTTTTTACTTGTTTTAAGTTAAATATTTTTTTTATATTTGTCAAACACTTCTATTAATAAAAAAATCGACTTTAAAGTAGGTTTGACCAACTTCTAAGTCAATCTAAACACCCCCTAAATATATCTTTCGTTATATGTTTATGTCTTAATATGCTCTTTGTGTTAAATGTTTGGTTCAAATATATCTTTCTAACTATACTTCAACACAAATTTATCCTTAAGTTTAATAGGGCCTAGGATACTTTACAATCGAGGTATGAATATTTAAGTATATGAGTATGGTCAAGACAAGTCAATTAAAAGGAGTAGGGGTGTACAAGTTAAATCGTAAAGTCAAACCGAACCGACGAATCAAATTAAATCAGAAAAAAAAAATGATTTGTGGTTTGATTTGGTTGGTTTGGCGGTTAAAAAAAAAACGATCACTCTTGGTTTGGTTTGATATTAAAAGAAAAATAGTCAAACTGAATCCAAATCAAACCAACATAATATATATATATATATATATATAGTTAGTTTATAGTTTTCAATGTTTATATATTTTATTTCAAATTTGGGCTTGTAAAATTTTGTAAATATTATGTATATAATTTTATTTAATTATTTAGATAAAAAATATTATTTATAATCTATTTTATTAATATAGTTTTAGTTAGTTTATAGTTTTCAATGTTTATATATTTTATTTCAAATTTGGGCTTGTAAAATTTGTAAATATTTTATTTAGTATTAAGATCCGAAGTTACAATTATATTGTTATAGTTTTTCAAATTCGAAGTTAACAATTTACTTTGTAAATATTTCATTTTGTATTCAGATTGACTGTCTCCTTTAATCTTATTAATTTAACATAATGAACGTTGATATTTCAAAAAAAAATAATTGTACTTATGTGAATTTTATCGTCTTTACGAAAATTTATATTCATTTAACATTTCTTAAGTTTATCTTATCACACAGGTAAGTGAAAATATATTTGATCTCTTTTTCAAACACCGTATAATTATAAAAAACCGAAAAATCGAAAAAACCCAAAAGAAATTACAAATAAAAGAAATTATGGTTGTAGCATTTAATTTGAATTAATAGTTTGTTATTTCATACAATTTTCCCTTAATTAAACGGGTGAATTTTTAAACAAATCAAATATTTTTAAAATTGGGGGGTGGATCATCTTATTCTGAACTTATCACGTGTCCCACTGTTAAAATTAAAGATAATTTTTTATCAAATATAATAAGAGATATATATTTGAATTGAAAGTATAACAGAAGGGATAATTAAATTGAAAGTATAACAAAAGGTATATTTAAAGAAAAATCACCACATGTATGTATTTAGGTGTCTATATTACAACTTATAAATATATCATTTTATAATTACTGAGAAAAACTAGAATTGAACTACATCATAGAACTTTGGCGCGTCATTCAGAGAAAAAGAAATGAAAGAAAAAAAAACTAGAGAGGTCGTAATCTAGGCCTAATTACACAAATTAACTTATGTCAGGCTAATATTAGAATCTAAACAAAAGGTAATATCAATCAAAGACACTCCTTAAAACATTTAAGGTCATAAAAAATCAGAATAAAACAAACTGAAACAATCTTTTTTTTTTTTTTATCAAACAAGGATAGTTCTATATAATATTAAAGCAATGGTAGGAACAACAATAGTATGGGCTGTAGAGGGGCCATTTAAGTAGTTATTACAACCACTAATTTTCCTTGAATACATAGTTCCAAGAATGTCTGCCCAAACTGTTTTTTTTTTTTGGAAACACTGGTGGAACTAACAAAAAACTTG
>JAWDCX010000180.1:0-26719 GCA_036553675.1 Solanum okadae | reverse complement strand
CGGATTCGGATTAATTCGGTCCTCGCCTCGAAATGCGCGCCGGATTCGGATTCAAATTAATTCGGTCCTCGGAATGCGCGCCGGATTCGGATTAATTCGGTCCTCGGAATGCGCGCCGGATTCGAATTAATTCGGTCCTCGGAATGCGCGCCGGATTCGGATTAATTCGGTCCTCGCCTCGAAATGCGCGCCGGATTCGGATTCAAATTAATTCGGTCCTCGGAATGCGCGCCGGATTCGGATTAATTCGGTCCTCGGAATGCGCGTCGGATTCGGATTCAAATTAATTCGGTCCTCGGAATGCGCGTCGGATTCGGATTAATTCGGTCCTCGGAATGCGCGCCGGATTCGGATTAATTCGGTCCTCGGAATGCCCGCCGGATTCGGATTAATTCGGTCCTCGAAATGCGCAATGGATTCGGAATTTGCAATTCGGTCCTCGAAATGCGCGCCGGATTCGGAATTTTCAATTCGGACCTCGAAATGCGCGCCGGATTCGGAAACGGCCGCATCTTCGCGCTCGGACGTCCGTTTGACGCAATTTTTTTTTTGAATCTTCGTATTTTTTCGAGATCTATTAGAAAAACCCATCCGCTTTGCCCGGATTCCCTTTCTTCTTCCTAAACGCGTTTCGACTCTTGTGAAAATCGGTAAAAGGCGTTTTTGGGAAAAACGGCACGCGCAAACCGCCTTTAGGCAGTTTGGCTGCGTAGATATCGAAAAAATACGTGAAATCAAAAAAAAAATCGCCTGAAACGGACACCCGAGGCCCTAGTTATGGCCGTTTGAAGTTTTTTGAATATTAGAGCCGTAACTTTTGGCTCGAAGAAGTAGTAGTAAAAGGGGATGGATTTTCAATTAGATCTCGAAAAAATACGCGAATTCAAAAAAAAAATCGCATCAAACGGACGTCCGAATCCCGAGTTATGGCCGTTTTGAGGTTTCCAAACACTTTCGAACTCTTAAAGAACCTAAGAGGCGTAGCGTTCGGACGTAAGAGGCGTAGCGTTCGGACGTAAGAGGCGTAGCGTTCGGACCCTAGAGGCGTAACGTTCGGACCCTAGAGGCGTAGCGTTCGGACCTAAGAGGCGTAGCGTTCGGACCTAAGAGGCGTAACGTTCGGACGTAAGAGGCGTAACGTTCGATCAAAGAGGCGTAGCGTTCGGACGTAAGAGGCGTAGCGTTCGGACGTAAGAGGCGTAACGTTCGGACGTAAGAGGCGTAACGTTCGATCAAAGAGGCGTAGCGTTCGGACCTAAGAGGCGTAACGTTCGGACGTAAGAGGCGTAACGTTCGGACCTTAGAGGCGTAGCGTTCGGACGTAAGAGGCGTAGCGTTCGATCAAAGAGGCGTAGCGTTCGATCCTAAGATTCGGCCCGGTCCTCGCCTCGGAATGCGCGCCGGATTCGGATTAATTCGGTCCTCGCCTCGAAATGCGCGCCGGATTCGGATTCAAATTAATTCGGTCCTCGGAATGCGCGCCGGATTCGGATTAATTCGGTCCTCGGAATGCGCGCCGGATTCGGATGTGATTCGGTCCTCGGAATGCGCGCCGGATTCGGATTAATTCGGTCCTCGCCTCGAAATGCGCGCCGGATTCGGATTCAAATTAATTCGGTCCTCGGAATGCGCGCCGGATTCGGATTAATTCGGTCCTCGGAATGCGCGCCGGATTCGAATTAATTCGGTCCTCGGAATGCGCGCCGGATTCGGATTAATTCGGTCCTCGCCTCGAAATGCGCGCCGGATTCGGATTCAAATTAATTCGGTCCTCGGAATGCGCGCCGGATTCGGATTAATTCGGTCCTCGGAATGCGCGCCGGATTCGAATTAATTCGGTCCTCGGAATGCGCGCCGGATTCGGATTAATTCGGTCCTCGCCTCGAAATGCGCGCCGGATTCGGATTCAAATTAATTCGGTCCTCGGAATGCGCGCCGGATTCGGATTAATTCGGTCCTCGGAATGCGCGTCGGATTCGGATTCAAATTAATTCGGTCCTCGGAATGCGCGTCGGATTCGGATTAATTCGGTCCTCGGAATGCGCGCCGGATTCGGATTAATTCGGTCCTCGGAATGCCCGCCGGATTCGGATTAATTCGGTCCTCGAAATGCGCAATGGATTCGGAATTTGCAATTCGGTCCTCGAAATGCGCGCCGGATTCGGAATTTTCAATTCGGACCTCGAAATGCGCGCCGGATTCGGAAACGGCCGCATCTTCGCGCTCGGACGTCCGTTTGACGCAATTTTTTTTTTGAATCTTCGTATTTTTTCGAGATCTATTAGAAAAACCCATCCGCTTTGCCCGGATTCCCTTTCTTCTTCCTAAACGCGTTTCGACTCTTGTGAAAATCGGTAAAAGGCGTTTTTGGGAAAAACGGCACGCGCAAACCGCCTTTAGGCAGTTTGGCTGCGTAGATATCGAAAAAATACGTGAAATCAAAAAAAAAATCGCCTGAAACGGACACCCGAGGCCCTAGTTATGGCCGTTTGAAGTTTTTTGAATATTAGAGCCGTAACTTTTGGCTCGAAGAAGTAGTAGTAAAAGGGGATGGATTTTCAATTAGATCTCGAAAAAATACGCGAATTCAAAAAAAAAATCGCATCAAACGGACGTCCGAATCCCGAGTTATGGCCGTTTTGAGGTTTCCAAACACTTTCGAACTCTTAAAGAACCTAAGAGGCGTAGCGTTCGGACGTAAGAGGCGTAGCGTTCGGACGTAAGAGGCGTAGCGTTCGGACCCTAGAGGCGTAACGTTCGGACCCTAGAGGCGTAGCGTTCGGACCTAAGAGGCGTAGCGTTCGGACCTAAGAGGCGTAACGTTCGGACGTAAGAGGCGTAACGTTCGATCAAAGAGGCGTAGCGTTCGGACGTAAGAGGCGTAGCGTTCGGACGTAAGAGGCGTAACGTTCGGACGTAAGAGGCGTAACGTTCGATCAAAGAGGCGTAGCGTTCGGACCTAAGAGGCGTAACGTTCGGACGTAAGAGGCGTAACGTTCGGACCTTAGAGGCGTAGCGTTCGGACGTAAGAGGCGTAGCGTTCGATCAAAGAGGCGTAGCGTTCGATCCTAAGATTCGGCCCGGTCCTCGCCTCGGAATGCGCGCCGGATTCGGATTAATTCGGTCCTCGCCTCGAAATGCGCGCCGGATTCGGATTCAAATTAATTCGGTCCTCGGAATGCGCGCCGGATTCGGATTAATTCGGTCCTCGGAATGCGCGCCGGATTCGGATGTGATTCGGTCCTCGGAATGCGCGCCGGATTCGGATTAATTCGGTCCTCGCCTCGAAATGCGCGCCGGATTCGGATTCAAATTAATTCGGTCCTCGGAATGCGCGCCGGATTCGGATTAATTCGGTCCTCGGAATGCGCGCCGGATTCGAATTAATTCGGTCCTCGGAATGCGCGCCGGATTCGGATTAATTCGGTCCTCGCCTCGAAATGCGCGCCGGATTCGGATTCAAATTAATTCGGTCCTCGGAATGCGCGCCGGATTCGGATTAATTCGGTCCTCGGAATGCGCGCCGGATTCGAATTAATTCGGTCCTCGGAATGCGCGCCGGATTCGGATTAATTCGGTCCTCGCCTCGAAATGCGCGACGGATTCGGATTCAAATTAATTCGGTCCTCGGAATGCGCGCCGGATTCGGATTAATTCGGTCCTCGGAATGCGCGTCGGATTCGGATTCAAATTAATTCGGTCCTCGGAATGCGCGTCGGATTCGGATTAATTCGGTCCTCGGAATGCGCGCCGGATTCGGATTAATTCGGTCCTCGGAATGCCCGCCGGATTCGGATTAATTCGGTCCTCGAAATGCGCAATGGATTCGGAATTTTCAATTCGGTCCTCGAAATGCGCGCCGGATTCGGAATTTTCAATTCGGACCTCGAAATGCGCGCCGGATTCGGAAACGGCCGCATCTTCGCGCTCGGACGTCCGTTTGACGCAATTTTTTTTTTGAATCTTCGTATTTTTTCGAGATCTATTAGAAAAACCCATCCGCTTTGCCCGGATTCCCTTTCTTCTTCCTAAACGCGTTTCGACTCTTGTGAAAATCGGTAAAAGGCGTTTTTGGGAAAAACGGCACGCGCAAACCGCCTTTAGGCAGTTTGGCTGCGTAGATATCGAAAAAATACGTGAAATCAAAAAAAAAATCGCCTGAAACGGACAACCGAGGCCCTAGTTATGGCCGTTTGAAGTTTTTTGAATATTAGAGCCGTAACTTTTGGCTCGAAGAAGTAGTAGTAAAAGGGGATGGATTTTCAATTAGATCGCGAAAAAATACGCGAATTCAAAAAAAAAATCGCATCAAACGGACGTCCGAATCCCGAGTTATGGCCGTTTTGAGGTTTCCAAACACTTTCGAACTCTTAAAGAACCTAAGAGGCGTAGCGTTCGGACGTAAGAGGCGTAGCGTTCGGACGTAAGAGGCGTAGCGTTCGATCAAAGAGGCGTAACGTTCGGACCTTAGAGGCGTAGCGTTCGGACCTAAGAGGCGTAACGTTCGATCAAAGAGGCGTAGCGTTCGGACCTAAGAGGCGTAGCGTTCGGACGTAAGAGGCGTAACGTTCGGACGTAAGAGGCGTAACGTTCGATCAAAGAGGCGTAACGTTCAGACCTTAGAGGCGTAACGTTCGGACGTAAGAAGCGTAGCGTTCGATCAAAGAGGCGTAGCGTTCGGACGTAAGAGGCGTAGCGTTCGATCAAAGAGGCGCAGCGTTCGGACGTAAGATTCGGCCCGGTCCTCGCCTCGAAATGCGCGCCGGATTCGGATGTGATTCGGTCCTCGGAATGCGCGCCGGATTCGGATTAATTCGGTCCTCGGAATGCGCGCCGGATTCGGATCGGATTAATTCGGTCCTCGCCTCGAAATGCGCGACGGATTCGGATTCAAATTAATTCGGTCCTCGGAATGCGCGCCGGATTCGGATTAATTCGGTCCTCGGAATGCGCGCCGGATTCGGATTAATTCGGTCCTCGGAATGCGCGCCGGATTCGGATCGGATTAATTCGGTCCTCGCCTCGGAATGCGCGACGGATTCGGATTCAAATTAATTCGGTCCTCGAAATGCGCGCCGGATTCGGATTAATTCGGTCCTCGGAATGCGCGCCGGATTCGGATTAATTCGGTCCTCGGAATGCGCGCCGGATTCGGATTAATTCGGTCCTCGGAATGCGCGCCGGATTCGGATTAATTCGGTCCTCGCCTCGAAATGCGCGCCGGATTCGGATTAATTCGGTTCTCGGAATGCGCGCCGGATTCGGATCGGATTAATTCGGTCCTCGCCTCGGAATGCGCGACGGATTCGGATTCAAATTAATTCGGTCCTCGAAATGCGCGCCGGATTCGGATTAATTCGGTCCTCGGAATGCGTGCCGGATTCGGATTAATTCGGTCCTCGGAATGCGCGCCGGATTCGGATTAATTCGGTCTTCGGAATGCGCGCCGGATTCGGATCGGATTAATTCGGTCCTCGCCTCGGAATGCGCGACGGATTCGGATTCAAATTAATTCGGTCCTCGAAATGCGCGCCGGATTCGGATTAATTCGGTCCTCGGAATGCGCGCCGGATTCGGATTATTTCGGTCCTCGGAATGCGCGCCGGATGAATTCGGATCGGTTCGGTCCTCGGAATGCGCGCCGGATTCGGATTAATTCGGTCCTCGAAATGCGCAATGGATTCGGATTAATTCGGTCCTCGGAATGCGCGCCGGATTCGAATTAATTCGGTCCTCGGAATGCGCGCCGGATTCGGATTAATTCGGTCCTCGCCTCGAAATGCGCGCCGGATTCGGATTAATTCGGTCCTCGCCTCGAAATGCGCGCCGGATTCGGATTCGAATTAATTCGGTCCTCGGAATGCGCGCCGGATTCGGATTCATTCGGTCCTCGGAATGCGCGCCGGATTCGGATTAATTCGGTCCTCGGAATGCGCGCCGGATTCGGATTAATTCGGTCCTCGGAATGCGCGCCGGATTCGGATTAATTCGGTCCTCGAAATGCGCGCCGGATTCGGATTAATTCGGTCCTCGCCTCGAAATGCGCGCCGGATTCGGATTAATTCGGTCCTCGCCTCGAAATGCGCGCCGGATTCGGATTCAAATTAATTCGGTCCTCGGAATGCGCGTCGGATTCGGATTAATTCGGTCCTCGGAATGCGCGCCGGATTCGGATTAATTCGGTCCTCGGAATGCGCGCCGGATTCGGATTAATTCGGTCCTCGGAATGCGCGCCGGATTCGGATTAATTCGGTCCTCGGAATGCGCGCCGGATTCGGATTATTTCGGTCCTCGAAATGCGCGCCGGATTCGGATTAATTCGGTCCTCGGAATGCGCGCCGGATTCGGATTATTTCGGTCCTCGAAATGCGCGCCGGATTCGGATTAATTCGGTCCTCGCCTCGAAATGCGCGCCGGATTCGGATTCAAATTAATTCGGTCCTCGGAATGCGCGTCGGATTCGGATTAATTCGGTCCTCGGAATGCGCGTCGGATTCGGATTAATTCGGTCCTCGGAATGCGCGCCGGATTCGGATTAATTCGGTCCTCGGAATGCGCGCCGGATTCGGATTAATTCGGTCCTCGGAATGCGCGCCGGATTCGGATTATTTCGGTCCTCGAAATGCGCACCGGATTCGGATTAATTCGGTCCTCGGAATGCGCGCCGGATTCGGATTCAAATTAATTCGGTCCTCGGAATGCGCGCCGGATTCGGATTAATTCGGTCCTCGAAATGCGCGCCGGATTCGGATTCAAATTAATTCGGTCCTCGGAATGCGCGCCGGATTCGGATTAATTCGGTCCTCGGAATGCGCGCCGGATTCGGATTAATTCGGTCCTCGCCTCGAAATGCGCGCCGGATTCGGATTCAAATTAATTCGGTCCTCGGAATGCGCGCCGGATTCGGATTAATTCGGTCCTCGGAATGCGCGCCGGATTCGGATTAATTCGGTCCTCGGAATGCGCGCCGGATTCGGATTAATTCGGTCCTCGCCTCGAAATGCGCGCCGGATTCGGATCGGTTCTCGCCTCGAAATGCGCAATTAATTCGGATCGGATTAATTCGGTCCTCGGAATGCGCGCCGGATTCGGATTAATTCGGTCCTCGGAATGCGCGCCGGATTCGGATTATTTCGGTCCTCGAAATGCGCGCCGGATTCGGAATTTTCAATTCGGACCTCGAAATGCGCGCCGGATTCGGAAACGGCCGCAACTTCGCGCTCGGACGTCCGTTTGACGCAATTTTTTTTTTGAATCTTCGTATTTTTTCGAGATCTATTAGAAAAACCCATCCGCTTTGCCCGGATTCCCTTTCTTCTTCCTAAACGCGTTTCGACTCTTGTGAAAATCGGTAAAACGCGTTTTTGGGAAAAACGGCACGCGCAAACCGCCTTTAGGCAGTTTGGCTGCGTAGATATCGAAAAAATACGTGAAATCAAAAAAAAAATCGCCTGAAACGGACACCCGAGGCCCTAGTTATGGCCGTTTGAAGTTTTTTGAATATTAGAGCCGTAACTTTTGGCTCGAAGAAGTAGTAGTAAAAGGGGATGGATTTTCAATTAGATCTCGAAAAAATACGCGAATTCAAAAAAAAAATCGCATCAAACGGACGTCCGAATCCCGAGTTATGGCCGTTTTGAGGTTTCCAAACACTTTCGAACTCTTAAAGAACCTAAGAGGCGTAGCGTTCGGACGTAGGAGGCGTAGCGTTCGGACGTAAGAGGCGTAGCGTTCGGACCCTAGAGGCGTAGCGTTCGGACCCTAGAGGCGTAGCGTTCGGACCTAAGAGGCGTAGCGTTCGGACCTAAGAGGCGTAACGTTCGGACGTAAGAGGCGTAACGTTCGATCAAAGAGGCGTAGCGTTCGGACGTAAGAGGCGTAGCGTTCGGACGTAAGAGGCGTAACGTTCGGACGTAAGAGGCGTAACGTTCGATCAAAGAGGCGTAGCGTTCGGACCTAAGAGGCGTAACGTTCGGACGTAAGAGGCGTAACGTTCGGACCTTAGAGGCGTAGCGTTCGGACGTAAGAGGCGTAGCGTTCGATCAAAGAGGCGTAGCGTTCGATCCTAAGATTCGGCCCGGTCCTCGCCTCGGAATGCGCGCCGGATTCGGATTAATTCGGTCCTCGGAATGCGCGCCGGATTCGGATTATTTCGGTCCTCGGAATGCGCGCCGGATTCGGATTAATTCGGTCCTCGGAATGCGCGCCGGATTCGGATTAATTCGGTCCTCGGAATGCGCGCCGGATTCGGATTAATTCGGTCCTCGAAATGCGCGCCGGATTCGGATTAATTCGGTCCTCGCCTCGAAATGCGCGCCGGATTCGGATTCAAATTAATTCTGTCCTCGGAATGCGCGTCGGATTCGGATTAATTCGGTCCTCGCCTCGAAATGCGCGCCGGATTCGGATTCAAATTAATTCGGTCCTCGGAATGCGCGTCGGATTCGGATTAATTCGGTCCTCGAAATGCGCGCCGGATTCGGATTAATTCGGTCCTCGGAATGCGCGCCGGATTCGGATTAATTCGGTCCTCGGAATGCGCGCCGGATTCGGATTAATTCGGTCCTCGGAATGCGCGCCGGATTCGGATTAATTCGGTCCTCGGAATGCGCGCCGGATTCGGATTAATTCGGTCCTCGGAATGCGCGCCGGATTCGGATTATTTCGGTCCTCGAAATGCGCGCCGGATTCGGATTAATTCGGTCCTCGGAATGCGCGCCGGATTCGGATTATTTCGGTCCTCGAAATGCGCGCCGGATTCGGATTAATTCGGTCCTCGCCTCGAAATGCGCGCCGGATTCGGATTCAAATTAATTCGGTCCTCGGAATGCGCGTCGGATTCGGATTAATTCGGTCCTCGGAATGCGCGTCGGATTCGGATTAATTCGGTCCTCGGAATGCGCGCCGGATTCGGATTAATTCGGTCCTCGGAATGCGCGCCGGATTCGGATTAATTCGGTCCTCGGAATGCGCGCCGGATTCGGATTATTTCGGTCCTCGAAATGCGCGCCGGATTCGGATTAATTCGGTCCTCGGAATGCGCGCCGGATTCGGATTCAAATTAATTCGGTCCTCGGAATGCGCGCCGGATTCGGATTAATTCGGTCCTCGAAATGCGCGCCGGATTCGGATTCAAATTAATTCGGTCCTCGGAATGCGCGCCGGATTCGGATTAATTCGGTCCTCGGAATGCGCGCCGGATTCGGATTAATTCGGTCCTCGCCTCGAAATGCGCGCCGGATTCGGATTCAAATTAATTCGGTCCTCGGAATGCGCGCCGGATTCGGATTAATTCGGTCCTCGGAATGCGCGCCGGATTCGGATTAATTCGGTCCTCGGAATGCGCGCCGGATTCGGATTAATTCGGTCCTCGCCTCGAAATGCGCGCCGGATTCGGATTCAAATTAATTCGGTCCTCGGAATGCGCGCCGGATTCGGATTAATTCGGTCCTCGGAATGCGCGCCGGATTCGAATTAATTCGGTCCTCGGAATGCGCGCCGGATTCGGATTAATTCGGTCCTCGCCTCGAAATGCGCGCCGGATTCGGATTCAAATTAATTCGGTCCTCGGAATGCGCGCCGGATTCGGATTAATTCGGTCCTCGGAATGCGCGTCGGATTCGGATTCAAATTAATTCGGTCCTCGGAATGCGCGTCGGATTCGGATTAATTCGGTACTCGGAATGCGCGCCGGATTCGGATTAATTCGGTCCTCGGAATGCCCGCCGGATTCGGATTAATTCGGTCCTCGGAATGCGCGCCGGATTCGGATTAATTCGGTCCTCGAAATGCGCGCCGGATTCGGAATTTTTCAATTCGGACCTCGAAATGCGCGCCGGATTCGGAAACGGCCGCAACTTCGCGCTCGGACGTCCGTTTGACGCAATTTTTTTTTTGAATCTTCGTATTTTTTCGAGATCTATTAGAAAAACCCATCCGCTTTGCCCGGATTCCCTTTCTTCTTCCTAAACGCGTTTCGACTCTTGTGAAAATCGGTAAAACGCGTTTTTGGGAAAAACGGCACGCGCAAACCGCCTTTAGGCAGTTTGGCTGCGTAGATATCGAAAAAATACGTGAAATCAAAAAAAAAATCGCCTGAAACGGACACCCGAGGCCCTAGTTATGGCCGTTTGAAGTTTTTTGAATATTAGAGCCGTAACTTTTGGCTCGAAGAAGTAGTAGTAAAAGGGGATGGATTTTCAATTAGATCTCGAAAAAATACGCGAATTCAAAAAAAAAATCGCATCAAACGGACGTCCGAATCCCGAGTTATGGCCGTTTTGAGGTTTCCAAACACTTTCGAACTCTTAAAGAACCTAAGAGGCGTAGCGTTCGGACGTAGGAGGCGTAGCGTTCGGACGTAAGAGGCGTAGCGTTCGGACCCTAGAGGCGTAACGTTCGGACCCTAGAGGCGTAGCGTTCGGACCTAAGAGGCGTAGCGTTCGGACCTAAGAGGCGTAACGTTCGGACGTAAGAGGCGTAACGTTCGATCAAAGAGGCGTAGCGTTCGGACGTAAGAGGCGTAGCGTTCGGACGTAAGAGGCGTAACGTTCGGACGTAAGAGGCGTAACGTTCGATCAAAGAGGCGTAGCGTTCGGACCTAAGAGGCGTAACGTTCGGACGTAAGAGGCGTAACGTTCGGACCTTAGAGGCGTAGCGTTCGGACGTAAGAGGCGTAGCGTTCGATCAAAGAGGCGTAGCGTTCGATCCTAAGATTCGGCCCGGTCCTCGCCTCGGAATGCGCGCCGGATTCGGATTAATTCGGTCCTCGCCTCGAAATGCGCGCCGGATTCGGATTCAAATTAATTCGGTCCTCGGAATGCGCGCCGGATTCGGATTAATTCGGTCCTCGGAATGCGCGCCGGATTCGGATGTGATTCGGTCCTCGGAATGCGCGCCGGATTCGGATTAATTCGGTCCTCGCCTCGAAATGCGCGCCGGATTCGGATTCAAATTAATTCGGTCCTCGGAATGCGCGCCGGATTCGGATTAATTCGGTCCTCGGAATGCGCGCCGGATTCGAATTAATTCGGTCCTCGGAATGCGCGCCGGATTCGGATTAATTCGGTCCTCGCCTCGAAATGCGCGCCGGATTCGGATTCAAATTAATTCGGTCCTCGGAATGCGCGCCGGATTCGGATTAATTCGGTCCTCGGAATGCGCGCCGGATTCGAATTAATTCGGTCCTCGGAATGCGCGCCGGATTCGGATTAATTCGGTCCTCGCCTCGAAATGCGCGCCGGATTCGGATTCAAATTAATTCGGTCCTCGGAATGCGCGCCGGATTCGGATTAATTCGGTCCTCGGAATGCGCGTCGGATTCGGATTCAAATTAATTCGGTCCTCGGAATGCGCGTCGGATTCGGATTAATTCGGTCCTCGGAATGCGCGCCGGATTCGGATTAATTCGGTCCTCGGAATGCCCGCCGGATTCGGATTAATTCGGTCCTCGAAATGCGCAATGGATTCGGAATTTGCAATTCGGTCCTCGAAATGCGCGCCGGATTCGGAATTTTCAATTCGGACCTCGAAATGCGCGCCGGATTCGGAAACGGCCGCATCTTCGCGCTCGGACGTCCGTTTGACGCAATTTTTTTTTTGAATCTTCGTATTTTTTCGAGATCTATTAGAAAAACCCATCCGCTTTGCCCGGATTCCCTTTCTTCTTCCTAAACGCGTTTCGACTCTTGTGAAAATCGGTAAAAGGCGTTTTTGGGAAAAACGGCACGCGCAAACCGCCTTTAGGCAGTTTGGCTGCGTAGATATCGAAAAAATACGTGAAATCAAAAAAAAAATCGCCTGAAACGGACACCCGAGGCCCTAGTTATGGCCGTTTGAAGTTTTTTGAATATTAGAGCCGTAACTTTTGGCTCGAAGAAGTAGTAGTAAAAGGGGATGGATTTTCAATTAGATCTCGAAAAAATACGCGAATTCAAAAAAAAAATCGCATCAAACGGACGTCCGAATCCCGAGTTATGGCCGTTTTGAGGTTTCCAAACACTTTCGAACTCTTAAAGAACCTAAGAGGCGTAGCGTTCGGACGTAGGAGGCGTAGCGTTCGGACGTAAGAGGCGTAGCGTTCGGACCCTAGAGGCGTAACGTTCGGACCCTAGAGGCGTAGCGTTCGGACCTAAGAGGCGTAGCGTTCGGACCTAAGAGGCGTAACGTTCGGACGTAAGAGGCGTAACGTTCGATCAAAGAGGCGTAGCGTTCGGACGTAAGAGGCGTAGCGTTCGGACGTAAGAGGCGTAACGTTCGGACGTAAGAGGCGTAACGTTCGATCAAAGAGGCGTAGCGTTCGGACCTAAGAGGCGTAACGTTCGGACGTAAGAGGCGTAACGTTCGGACCTTAGAGGCGTAGCGTTCGGACGTAAGAGGCGTAGCGTTCGATCAAAGAGGCGTAGCGTTCGATCCTAAGATTCGGCCCGGTCCTCGCCTCGGAATGCGCGCCGGATTCGGATTAATTCGGTCCTCGCCTCGAAATGCGCGCCGGATTCGGATTCAAATTAATTCGGTCCTCGGAATGCGCGCCGGATTCGGATTAATTCGGTCCTCGGAATGCGCGCCGGATTCGGATGTGATTCGGTCCTCGGAATGCGCGCCGGATTCGGATTAATTCGGTCCTCGCCTCGAAATGCGCGCCGGATTCGGATTCAAATTAATTCGGTCCTCGGAATGCGCGCCGGATTCGGATTAATTCGGTCCTCGGAATGCGCGCCGGATTCGAATTAATTCGGTCCTCGGAATGCGCGCCGGATTCGGATTAATTCGGTCCTCGCCTCGAAATGCGCGCCGGATTCGGATTCAAATTAATTCGGTCCTCGGAATGCGCGCCGGATTCGGATTAATTCGGTCCTCGGAATGCGCGCCGGATTCGAATTAATTCGGTCCTCGGAATGCGCGCCGGATTCGGATTAATTCGGTCCTCGCCTCGAAATGCGCGCCGGATTCGGATTCAAATTAATTCGGTCCTCGGAATGCGCGCCGGATTCGGATTAATTCGGTCCTCGGAATGCGCGTCGGATTCGGATTCAAATTAATTCGGTCCTCGGAATGCGCGTCGGATTCGGATTAATTCGGTCCTCGGAATGCGCGCCGGATTCGGATTAATTCGGTCCTCGGAATGCCCGCCGGATTCGGATTAATTCGGTCCTCGAAATGCGCAATGGATTCGGAATTTGCAATTCGGTCCTCGAAATGCGCGCCGGATTCGGAATTTTCAATTCGGACCTCGAAATGCGCGCCGGATTCGGAAACGGCCGCATCTTCGCGCTCGGACGTCCGTTTGACGCAATTTTTTTTTTGAATCTTCGTATTTTTTCGAGATCTATTAGAAAAACCCATCCGCTTTGCCCGGATTCCCTTTCTTCTTCCTAAACGCGTTTCGACTCTTGTGAAAATCGGTAAAAGGCGTTTTTGGGAAAAACGGCACGCGCAAACCGCCTTTAGGCAGTTTGGCTGCGTAGATATCGAAAAAATACGTGAAATCAAAAAAAAAATCGCCTGAAACGGACACCCGAGGCCCTAGTTATGGCCGTTTGAAGTTTTTTGAATATTAGAGCCGTAACTTTTGGCTCGAAGAAGTAGTAGTAAAAGGGGATGGATTTTCAATTAGATCTCGAAAAAATACGCGAATTCAAAAAAAAAATCGCATCAAACGGACGTCCGAATCCCGAGTTATGGCCGTTTTGAGGTTTCCAAACACTTTCGAACTCTTAAAGAACCTAAGAGGCGTAGCGTTCGGACGTAAGAGGCGTAGCGTTCGGACGTAAGAGGCGTAGCGTTCGGACCCTAGAGGCGTAACGTTCGGACCCTAGAGGCGTAGCGTTCGGACCTAAGAGGCGTAGCGTTCGGACCTAAGAGGCGTAACGTTCGGACGTAAGAGGCGTAACGTTCGATCAAAGAGGCGTAGCGTTCGGACGTAAGAGGCGTAGCGTTCGGACGTAAGAGGCGTAACGTTCGGACGTAAGAGGCGTAACGTTCGATCAAAGAGGCGTAGCGTTCGGACCTAAGAGGCGTAACGTTCGGACGTAAGAGGCGTAACGTTCGGACCTTAGAGGCGTAGCGTTCGGACGTAAGAGGCGTAGCGTTCGATCAAAGAGGCGTAGCGTTCGATCCTAAGATTCGGCCCGGTCCTCGCCTCGGAATGCGCGCCGGATTCGGATTAATTCGGTCCTCGCCTCGAAATGCGCGCCGGATTCGGATTCAAATTAATTCGGTCCTCGGAATGCGCGCCGGATTCGGATTAATTCGGTCCTCGGAATGCGCGCCGGATTCGGATCGGATTAATTCGGTCCTCGGAATGCGCGCCGGATTCGGATTAATTCGGTCCTCGAAATGCGCGCCGGATTCGGATCGGATTAATTCGGTCCTCGGAATGCGCGCCGGATTCGGATGAATTCGGTCCTCGAAATGCGCGCCGGATGAATTCGGATCGGTTTTCGCCTCGGAATGCGCGCCGGATTCGGATCGGATTAATTCGGTCCTCGAAATGCGCAATGGATTCGGAATTTTCAATTCGGTCCTCGAAATGCGCGCCGGATTCGGAATTTTTCAATTCGGACCTCGAAATGCGCGCCGGATTCGGAAACGGCCGCAACTTCGCGCTCGGACGTCCGTTTGACGCAATTTTTTTTTTGAATCTTCGTATTTTTTCGAGATCTATTAGAAAAACCCATCCGCTTTGCCCGGATTCCCTTTCTTCTTCCTAAACGCGTTTCGACTCTTGTGAAAATCGGTAAAACGCGTTTTTGGGAAAAACGGCACGCGCAAACCGCCTTTAGGCAGTTTGGCTGCGTAGATATCGAAAAAATACGTGAAATCAAAAAAAAAATCGCCTGAAACGGACACCCGAGGCCCTAGTTATGGCCGTTTGAAGTTTTTTGAATATTAGAGCCGTAACTTTTGGCTCGAAGAAGTAGTAGTAAAAGGGGATGGATTTTCAATTAGATCTCGAAAAAATACGCGAATTCAAAAAAAAAATCGCATCAAACGGACGTCCGAATCCCGAGTTATGGCCGTTTTGAGGTTTCCAAACACTTTCGAACTCTTAAAGAACCTAAGAGGCGTAGCGTTCGGACGTAGGAGGCGTAGCGTTCGGACGTAAGAGGCGTAGCGTTCGGACCCTAGAGGCGTAACGTTCGGACCCTAGAGGCGTAGCGTTCGGACCTAAGAGGCGTAGCGTTCGGACCTAAGAGGCGTAACGTTCGGACGTAAGAGGCGTAACGTTCGATCAAAGAGGCGTAGCGTTCGGACGTAAGAGGCGTAGCGTTCGGACGTAAGAGGCGTAACGTTCGGACGTAAGAGGCGTAACGTTCGATCAAAGAGGCGTAGCGTTCGGACCTAAGAGGCGTAACGTTCGGACGTAAGAGGCGTAACGTTCGGACCTTAGAGGCGTAGCGTTCGGACGTAAGAGGCGTAGCGTTCGATCAAAGAGGCGTAGCGTTCGATCCTAAGATTCGGCCCGGTCCTCGCCTCGGAATGCGCGCCGGATTCGGATTAATTCGGTCCTCGCCTCGAAATGCGCGCCGGATTCGGATTCAAATTAATTCGGTCCTCGGAATGCGCGCCGGATTCGGATTAATTCGGTCCTCGGAATGCGCGCCGGATTCGGATGTGATTCGGTCCTCGGAATGCGCGCCGGATTCGGATTAATTCGGTCCTCGCCTCGAAATGCGCGCCGGATTCGGATTCAAATTAATTCGGTCCTCGGAATGCGCGCCGGATTCGGATTAATTCGGTCCTCGGAATGCGCGCCGGATTCGAATTAATTCGGTCCTCGGAATGCGCGCCGGATTCGGATTAATTCGGTCCTCGCCTCGAAATGCGCGCCGGATTCGGATTCAAATTAATTCGGTCCTCGGAATGCGCGCCGGATTCGGATTAATTCGGTCCTCGGAATGCGCGCCGGATTCGAATTAATTCGGTCCTCGGAATGCGCGCCGGATTCGGATTAATTCGGTCCTCGCCTCGAAATGCGCGTCGGATTCGGATTCAAATTAATTCGGTCCTCGGAATGCGCGCCGGATTCGGATTAATTCGGTCCTCGGAATGCGCGTCGGATTCGGATTCAAATTAATTCGGTCCTCGGAATGCGCGTCGGATTCGGATTAATTCGGTCCTCGGAATGCGCGCCGGATTCGGATTAATTCGGTCCTCGGAATGCCCGCCGGATTCGGATTAATTCGGTCCTCGAAATGCGCAATGGATTCGGAATTTGCAATTCGGTCCTCGAAATGCGCGCCGGATTCGGAATTTTCAATTCGGACCTCGAAATGCGCGCCGGATTCGGAAACGGCCGCATCTTCGCGCTCGGACGTCCGTTTGACGCAATTTTTTTTTTGAATCTTCGTATTTTTTCGAGATCTATTAGAAAAACCCATCCGCTTTGCCCGGATTCCCTTTCTTCTTCCTAAACGCGTTTCGACTCTTGTGAAAATCGGTAAAAGGCGTTTTTGGGAAAAACGGCACGCGCAAACCGCCTTTAGGCAGTTTGGCTGCGTAGATATCGAAAAAATACGTGAAATCAAAAAAAAAATCGCCTGAAACGGACACCCGAGGCCCTAGTTATGGCCGTTTGAAGTTTTTTGAATATTAGAGCCGTAACTTTTGGCTCGAAGAAGTAGTAGTAAAAGGGGATGGATTTTCAATTAGATCTCGAAAAAATACGCGAATTCAAAAAAAAAATCGCATCAAACGGACGTCCGAATCCCGAGTTATGGCCGTTTTGAGGTTTCCAAACACTTTCGAACTCTTAAAGAACCTAAGAGGCGTAGCGTTCGGACGTAGGAGGCGTAGCGTTCGGACGTAAGAGGCGTAGCGTTCGGACCCTAGAGGCGTAACGTTCGGACCCTAGAGGCGTAGCGTTCGGACCTAAGAGGCGTAGCGTTCGGACCTAAGAGGCGTAACGTTCGGACGTAAGAGGCGTAACGTTCGATCAAAGAGGCGTAGCGTTCGGACGTAAGAGGCGTAGCGTTCGGACGTAAGAGGCGTAACGTTCGGACGTAAGAGGCGTAACGTTCGATCAAAGAGGCGTAGCGTTCGGACCTAAGAGGCGTAACGTTCGGACGTAAGAGGCGTAACGTTCGGACCTTAGAGGCGTAGCGTTCGGACGTAAGAGGCGTAGCGTTCGATCAAAGAGGCGTAGCGTTCGATCCTAAGATTCGGCCCGGTCCTCGCCTCGGAATGCGCGCCGGATTCGGATTAATTCGGTCCTCGCCTCGAAATGCGCGCCGGATTCGGATTCAAATTAATTCGGTCCTCGGAATGCGCGCCGGATTCGGATTAATTCGGTCCTCGGAATGCGCGCCGGATTCGGATGTGATTCGGTCCTCGGAATGCGCGCCGGATTCGGATTAATTCGGTCCTCGCCTCGAAATGCGCGCCGGATTCGGATTCAAATTAATTCGGTCCTCGGAATGCGCGCCGGATTCGGATTAATTCGGTCCTCGGAATGCGCGCCGGATTCGAATTAATTCGGTCCTCGGAATGCGCGCCGGATTCGGATTAATTCGGTCCTCGCCTCGAAATGCGCGCCGGATTCGGATTCAAATTAATTCGGTCCTCGGAATGCGCGCCGGATTCGGATTAATTCGGTCCTCGGAATGCGCGCCGGATTCGGATTAATTCGGTCCTCGGAATGCGCGCCGGATTCGGATTAATTCGGTCCTCGCCTCGAAATGCGCGCCGGATTCGGATTCAAATTAATTCGGTCCTCGGAATGCGCGCCGGATTCGGATTAATTCGGTCCTCGGAATGCGCGTCGGATTCGGATTCAAATTAATTCGGTCCTCGGAATGCGCGTCGGATTCGGATTAATTCGGTCCTCGGAATGCGCGCCGGATTCGGATTAATTCGGTCCTCGGAATGCCCGCCGGATTCGGATTAATTCGGTCCTCGAAATGCGCAATGGATTCGGAATTTGCAATTCGGTCCTCGAAATGCGCGCCGGATTCGGAATTTTCAATTCGGACCTCGAAATGCGCGCCGGATTCGGAAACGGCCGCATCTTCGCGCTCGGACGTCCGTTTGACGCAATTTTTTTTTTGAATCTTCGTATTTTTTCGAGATCTATTAGAAAAACCCATCCGCTTTGCCCGGATTCCCTTTCTTCTTCCTAAACGCGTTTCGACTCTTGTGAAAATCGGTAAAAGGCGTTTTTGGGAAAAACGGCACGCGCAAACCGCCTTTAGGCAGTTTGGCTGCGTAGATATCGAAAAAATACGTGAAATCAAAAAAAAAATCGCCTGAAACGGACACCCGAGGCCCTAGTTATGGCCGTTTGAAGTTTTTTGAATATTAGAGCCGTAACTTTTGGCTCGAAGAAGTAGTAGTAAAAGGGGATGGATTTTCAATTAGATCTCGAAAAAATACGCGAATTCAAAAAAAAAATCGCATCAAACGGACGTCCGAATCCCGAGTTATGGCCGTTTTGAGGTTTCCAAACACTTTCGAACTCTTAAAGAACCTAAGAGGCGTAGCGTTCGGACGTAAGAGGCGTAGCGTTCGGACGTAAGAGGCGTAGCGTTCGGACCCTAGAGGCGTAACGTTCGGACCCTAGAGGCGTAGCGTTCGGACCTAAGAGGCGTAGCGTTCGGACCTAAGAGGCGTAACGTTCGGACGTAAGAGGCGTAACGTTCGATCAAAGAGGCGTAGCGTTCGGACGTAAGAGGCGTAGCGTTCGGACGTAAGAGGCGTAACGTTCGGACGTAAGAGGCGTAACGTTCGATCAAAGAGGCGTAGCGTTCGGACCTAAGAGGCGTAACGTTCGGACGTAAGAGGCGTAACGTTCGGACCTTAGAGGCGTAGCGTTCGGACGTAAGAGGCGTAGCGTTCGATCAAAGAGGCGTAGCGTTCGATCCTAAGATTCGGCCCGGTCCTCGCCTCGGAATGCGCGCCGGATTCGGATTAATTCGGTCCTCGCCTCGAAATGCGCGCCGGATTCGGATTCAAATTAATTCGGTCCTCGGAATGCGCGCCGGATTCGGATTAATTCGGTCCTCGGAATGCGCGCCGGATTCGGATGTGATTCGGTCCTCGGAATGCGCGCCGGATTCGGATTAATTCGGTCCTCGCCTCGAAATGCGCGCCGGATTCGGATTCAAATTAATTCGGTCCTCGGAATGCGCGCCGGATTCGGATTAATTCGGTCCTCGGAATGCGCGCCGGATTCGAATTAATTCGGTCCTCGGAATGCGCGCCGGATTCGGATTAATTCGGTCCTCGCCTCGAAATGCGCGCCGGATTCGGATTCAAATTAATTCGGTCCTCGGAATGCGCGCCGGATTCGGATTAATTCGGTCCTCGGAATGCGCGCCGGATTCGAATTAATTCGGTCCTCGGAATGCGCGCCGGATTCGGATTAATTCGGTCCTCGCCTCGAAATGCGCGCCGGATTCGGATTCAAATTAATTCGGTCCTCGGAATGCGCGCCGGATTCGGATTAATTCGGTCCTCGGAATGCGCGTCGGATTCGGATTCAAATTAATTCGGTCCTCGGAATGCGCGTCGGATTCGGATTAATTCGGTCCTCGGAATGCGCGCCGGATTCGGATTAATTCGGTCCTCGGAATGCCCGCCGGATTCGGATTAATTCGGTCCTCGAAATGCGCAATGGATTCGGAATTTGCAATTCGGTCCTCGAAATGCGCGCCGGATTCGGAATTTTCAATTCGGACCTCGAAATGCGCGCCGGATTCGGAAACGGCCGCATCTTCGCGCTCGGACGTCCGTTTGACGCAATTTTTTTTTTGAATCTTCGTATTTTTTCGAGATCTATTAGAAAAACCCATCCGCTTTGCCCGGATTCCCTTTCTTCTTCCTAAACGCGTTTCGACTCTTGTGAAAATCGGTAAAAGGCGTTTTTGGGAAAAACGGCACGCGCAAACCGCCTTTAGGCAGTTTGGCTGCGTAGATATCGAAAAAATACGTGAAATCAAAAAAAAAATCGCCTGAAACGGACACCCGAGGCCCTAGTTATGGCCGTTTGAAGTTTTTTGAATATTAGAGCCGTAACTTTTGGCTCGAAGAAGTAGTAGTAAAAGGGGATGGATTTTCAATTAGATCTCGAAAAAATACGCGAATTCAAAAAAAAAATCGCATCAAACGGACGTCCGAATCCCGAGTTATGGCCGTTTTGAGGTTTCCAAACACTTTCGAACTCTTAAAGAACCTAAGAGGCGTAGCGTTCGGACGTAAGAGGCGTAGCGTTCGGACGTAAGAGGCGTAGCGTTCGGACCCTAGAGGCGTAACGTTCGGACCCTAGAGGCGTAGCGTTCGGACCTAAGAGGCGTAGCGTTCGGACCTAAGAGGCGTAACGTTCGGACGTAAGAGGCGTAACGTTCGATCAAAGAGGCGTAGCGTTCGGACGTAAGAGGCGTAGCGTTCGGACGTAAGAGGCGTAACGTTCGGACGTAAGAGGCGTAACGTTCGATCAAAGAGGCGTAGCGTTCGGACCTAAGAGGCGTAACGTTCGGACGTAAGAGGCGTAACGTTCGGACCTTAGAGGCGTAGCGTTCGGACGTAAGAGGCGTAGCGTTCGATCAAAGAGGCGTAGCGTTCGATCCTAAGATTCGGCCCGGTCCTCGCCTCGGAATGCGCGCCGGATTCGGATTAATTCGGTCCTCGCCTCGAAATGCGCGCCGGATTCGGATTCAAATTAATTCGGTCCTCGGAATGCGCGCCGGATTCGGATTAATTCGGTCCTCGGAATGCGCGCCGGATTCGGATGTGATTCGGTCCTCGGAATGCGCGCCGGATTCGGATTAATTCGGTCCTCGCCTCGAAATGCGCGCCGGATTCGGATTCAAATTAATTCGGTCCTCGGAATGCGCGCCGGATTCGGATTAATTCGGTCCTCGGAATGCGCGCCGGATTCGAATTAATTCGGTCCTCGGAATGCGCGCCGGATTCGGATTAATTCGGTCCTCGCCTCGAAATGCGCGCCGGATTCGGATTCAAATTAATTCGGTCCTCGGAATGCGCGCCGGATTCGGATTAATTCGGTCCTCGGAATGCGCGCCGGATTCGAATTAATTCGGTCCTCGGAATGCGCGCCGGATTCGGATTAATTCGGTCCTCGCCTCGAAATGCGCGCCGGATTCGGATTCAAATTAATTCGGTCCTCGGAATGCGCGCCGGATTCGGATTAATTCGGTCCTCGGAATGCGCGTCGGATTCGGATTCAAATTAATTCGGTCCTCGGAATGCGCGTCGGATTCGGATTAATTCGGTCCTCGGAATGCGCGCCGGATTCGGATTAATTCGGTCCTCGGAATGCCCGCCGGATTCGGATTAATTCGGTCCTCGAAATGCGCAATGGATTCGGAATTTGCAATTCGGTCCTCGAAATGCGCGCCGGATTCGGAATTTTCAATTCGGACCTCGAAATGCGCGCCGGATTCGGAAACGGCCGCATCTTCGCGCTCGGACGTCCGTTTGACGCAATTTTTTTTTTGAATCTTCGTATTTTTTCGAGATCTATTAGAAAAACCCATCCGCTTTGCCCGGATTCCCTTTCTTCTTCCTAAACGCGTTTCGACTCTTGTGAAAATCGGTAAAAGGCGTTTTTGGGAAAAACGGCACGCGCAAACCGCCTTTAGGCAGTTTGGCTGCGTAGATA
The DNA here is from genome assembly GCA_036553675.1 of Solanum okadae. Taxonomy (NCBI): domain Eukaryota; kingdom Viridiplantae; phylum Streptophyta; class Magnoliopsida; order Solanales; family Solanaceae; genus Solanum; species Solanum okadae. The sequence goes on along the minus strand of JAWDCX010000180.1, from coordinate 5,100 downwards.
TCGAAAAAATACGTGAAATCAAAAAAAAAATCGCCTGAAACGGACACCCGAGGCCCTAGTTATGGCCGTTTGAAGTTTTTTGAATATTAGAGCCGTAACTTTTGGCTCGAAGAAGTAGTAGTAAAAGGGGATGGATTTTCAATTAGATCTCGAAAAAATACGCGAATTCAAAAAAAAAATCGCATCAAACGGACGTCCGAATCCCGAGTTATGGCCGTTTTGAGGTTTCCAAACACTTTCGAACTCTTAAAGAACCTAAGAGGCGTAGCGTTCGGACGTAAGAGGCGTAGCGTTCGGACGTAAGAGGCGTAGCGTTCGGACCCTAGAGGCGTAACGTTCGGACCCTAGAGGCGTAGCGTTCGGACCTAAGAGGCGTAGCGTTCGGACCTAAGAGGCGTAACGTTCGGACGTAAGAGGCGTAACGTTCGATCAAAGAGGCGTAGCGTTCGGACGTAAGAGGCGTAGCGTTCGGACGTAAGAGGCGTAACGTTCGGACGTAAGAGGCGTAACGTTCGATCAAAGAGGCGTAGCGTTCGGACCTAAGAGGCGTAACGTTCGGACGTAAGAGGCGTAACGTTCGGACCTTAGAGGCGTAGCGTTCGGACGTAAGAGGCGTAGCGTTCGATCAAAGAGGCGTAGCGTTCGATCCTAAGATTCGGCCCGGTCCTCGCCTCGGAATGCGCGCCGGATTCGGATTAATTCGGTCCTCGCCTCGAAATGCGCGCCGGATTCGGATTCAAATTAATTCGGTCCTCGGAATGCGCGCCGGATTCGGATTAATTCGGTCCTCGGAATGCGCGCCGGATTCGGATGTGATTCGGTCCTCGGAATGCGCGCCGGATTCGGATTAATTCGGTCCTCGCCTCGAAATGCGCGCCGGATTCGGATTCAAATTAATTCGGTCCTCGGAATGCGCGCCGGATTCGGATTAATTCGGTCCTCGGAATGCGCGCCGGATTCGAATTAATTCGGTCCTCGGAATGCGCGCCGGATTCGGATTAATTCGGTCCTCGCCTCGAAATGCGCGCCGGATTCGGATTCAAATTAATTCGGTCCTCGGAATGCGCGCCGGATTCGGATTAATTCGGTCCTCGGAATGCGCGCCGGATTCGAATTAATTCGGTCCTCGGAATGCGCGCCGGATTCGGATTAATTCGGTCCTCGCCTCGAAATGCGCGACGGATTCGGATTCAAATTAATTCGGTCCTCGGAATGCGCGCCGGATTCGGATTAATTCGGTCCTCGGAATGCGCGTCGGATTCGGATTCAAATTAATTCGGTCCTCGGAATGCGCGTCGGATTCGGATTAATTCGGTCCTCGGAATGCGCGCCGGATTCGGATTAATTCGGTCCTCGGAATGCCCGCCGGATTCGGATTAATTCGGTCCTCGAAATGCGCAATGGATTCGGAATTTTCAATTCGGTCCTCGAAATGCGCGCCGGATTCGGAATTTTCAATTCGGACCTCGAAATGCGCGCCGGATTCGGAAACGGCCGCATCTTCGCGCTCGGACGTCCGTTTGACGCAATTTTTTTTTTGAATCTTCGTATTTTTTCGAGATCTATTAGAAAAACCCATCCGCTTTGCCCGGATTCCCTTTCTTCTTCCTAAACGCGTTTCGACTCTTGTGAAAATCGGTAAAAGGCGTTTTTGGGAAAAACGGCACGCGCAAACCGCCTTTAGGCAGTTTGGCTGCGTAGATATCGAAAAAATACGTGAAATCAAAAAAAAAATCGCCTGAAACGGACAACCGAGGCCCTAGTTATGGCCGTTTGAAGTTTTTTGAATATTAGAGCCGTAACTTTTGGCTCGAAGAAGTAGTAGTAAAAGGGGATGGATTTTCAATTAGATCGCGAAAAAATACGCGAATTCAAAAAAAAAATCGCATCAAACGGACGTCCGAATCCCGAGTTATGGCCGTTTTGAGGTTTCCAAACACTTTCGAACTCTTAAAGAACCTAAGAGGCGTAGCGTTCGGACGTAAGAGGCGTAGCGTTCGGACGTAAGAGGCGTAGCGTTCGATCAAAGAGGCGTAACGTTCGGACCTTAGAGGCGTAGCGTTCGGACCTAAGAGGCGTAACGTTCGATCAAAGAGGCGTAGCGTTCGGACCTAAGAGGCGTAGCGTTCGGACGTAAGAGGCGTAACGTTCGGACGTAAGAGGCGTAACGTTCGATCAAAGAGGCGTAACGTTCAGACCTTAGAGGCGTAACGTTCGGACGTAAGAAGCGTAGCGTTCGATCAAAGAGGCGTAGCGTTCGGACGTAAGAGGCGTAGCGTTCGATCAAAGAGGCGCAGCGTTCGGACGTAAGATTCGGCCCGGTCCTCGCCTCGAAATGCGCGCCGGATTCGGATGTGATTCGGTCCTCGGAATGCGCGCCGGATTCGGATTAATTCGGTCCTCGGAATGCGCGCCGGATTCGGATCGGATTAATTCGGTCCTCGCCTCGAAATGCGCGACGGATTCGGATTCAAATTAATTCGGTCCTCGGAATGCGCGCCGGATTCGGATTAATTCGGTCCTCGGAATGCGCGCCGGATTCGGATTAATTCGGTCCTCGGAATGCGCGCCGGATTCGGATCGGATTAATTCGGTCCTCGCCTCGGAATGCGCGACGGATTCGGATTCAAATTAATTCGGTCCTCGAAATGCGCGCCGGATTCGGATTAATTCGGTCCTCGGAATGCGCGCCGGATTCGGATTAATTCGGTCCTCGGAATGCGCGCCGGATTCGGATTAATTCGGTCCTCGGAATGCGCGCCGGATTCGGATTAATTCGGTCCTCGCCTCGAAATGCGCGCCGGATTCGGATTAATTCGGTTCTCGGAATGCGCGCCGGATTCGGATCGGATTAATTCGGTCCTCGCCTCGGAATGCGCGACGGATTCGGATTCAAATTAATTCGGTCCTCGAAATGCGCGCCGGATTCGGATTAATTCGGTCCTCGGAATGCGTGCCGGATTCGGATTAATTCGGTCCTCGGAATGCGCGCCGGATTCGGATTAATTCGGTCTTCGGAATGCGCGCCGGATTCGGATCGGATTAATTCGGTCCTCGCCTCGGAATGCGCGACGGATTCGGATTCAAATTAATTCGGTCCTCGAAATGCGCGCCGGATTCGGATTAATTCGGTCCTCGGAATGCGCGCCGGATTCGGATTATTTCGGTCCTCGGAATGCGCGCCGGATGAATTCGGATCGGTTCGGTCCTCGGAATGCGCGCCGGATTCGGATTAATTCGGTCCTCGAAATGCGCAATGGATTCGGATTAATTCGGTCCTCGGAATGCGCGCCGGATTCGAATTAATTCGGTCCTCGGAATGCGCGCCGGATTCGGATTAATTCGGTCCTCGCCTCGAAATGCGCGCCGGATTCGGATTAATTCGGTCCTCGCCTCGAAATGCGCGCCGGATTCGGATTCGAATTAATTCGGTCCTCGGAATGCGCGCCGGATTCGGATTCATTCGGTCCTCGGAATGCGCGCCGGATTCGGATTAATTCGGTCCTCGGAATGCGCGCCGGATTCGGATTAATTCGGTCCTCGGAATGCGCGCCGGATTCGGATTAATTCGGTCCTCGAAATGCGCGCCGGATTCGGATTAATTCGGTCCTCGCCTCGAAATGCGCGCCGGATTCGGATTAATTCGGTCCTCGGAATGCGCGTCGGATTCGGATTCAAATTAATTCGGTCCTCGGAATGCGCGTCGGATTCGGATTAATTCGGTCCTCGGAATGCGCGCCGGATTCGGATTAATTCGGTCCTCGGAATGCCCGCCGGATTCGGATTAATTCGGTCCTCGAAATGCGCAATGGATTCGGAATTTGCAATTCGGTCCTCGAAATGCGCGCCGGATTCGGAATTTTCAATTCGGACCTCGAAATGCGCGCCGGATTCGGAAACGGCCGCATCTTCGCGCTCGGACGTCCGTTTGACGCAATTTTTTTTTTGAATCTTCGTATTTTTTCGAGATCTATTAGAAAAACCCATCCGCTTTGCCCGGATTCCCTTTCTTCTTCCTAAACGCGTTTCGACTCTTGTGAAAATCGGTAAAAGGCGTTTTTGGGAAAAACGGCACGCGCAAACCGCCTTTAGGCAGTTTGGCTGCGTAGATATCGAAAAAATACGTGAAATCAAAAAAAAAATCGCCTGAAACGGACACCCGAGGCCCTAGTTATGGCCGTTTGAAGTTTTTTGAATATTAGAGCCGTAACTTTTGGCTCGAAGAAGTAGTAGTAAAAGGGGATGGATTTTCAATTAGATCTCGAAAAAATACGCGAATTCAAAAAAAAAATCGCATCAAACGGACGTCCGAATCCCGAGTTATGGCCGTTTTGAGGTTTCCAAACACTTTCGAACTCTTAAAGAACCTAAGAGGCGTAGCGTTCGGACGTAAGAGGCGTAGCGTTCGGACGTAAGAGGCGTAGCGTTCGGACCCTAGAGGCGTAACGTTCGGACCCTAGAGGCGTAGCGTTCGGACCTAAGAGGCGTAGCGTTCGGACCTAAGAGGCGTAACGTTCGGACGTAAGAGGCGTAACGTTCGATCAAAGAGGCGTAGCGTTCGGACGTAAGAGGCGTAGCGTTCGGACGTAAGAGGCGTAACGTTCGGACGTAAGAGGCGTAACGTTCGATCAAAGAGGCGTAGCGTTCGGACCTAAGAGGCGTAACGTTCGGACGTAAGAGGCGTAACGTTCGGACCTTAGAGGCGTAGCGTTCGGACGTAAGAGGCGTAGCGTTCGATCAAAGAGGCGTAGCGTTCGATCCTAAGATTCGGCCCGGTCCTCGCCTCGGAATGCGCGCCGGATTCGGATTAATTCGGTCCTCGCCTCGAAATGCGCGCCGGATTCGGATTCAAATTAATTCGGTCCTCGGAATGCGCGCCGGATTCGGATTAATTCGGTCCTCGGAATGCGCGCCGGATTCGGATGTGATTCGGTCCTCGGAATGCGCGCCGGATTCGGATTAATTCGGTCCTCGCCTCGAAATGCGCGCCGGATTCGGATTCAAATTAATTCGGTCCTCGGAATGCGCGCCGGATTCGGATTAATTCGGTCCTCGGAATGCGCGCCGGATTCGAATTAATTCGGTCCTCGGAATGCGCGC
>JAWDCX010000179.1:0-26782 GCA_036553675.1 Solanum okadae | reverse complement strand
AAATCATACCCATGAAGGTGTAAATTTAGGAGACTATAATTGAGTTTTAAAATGTTGTTTTGAGGAGATTTGTTTTTCCTGAGTAATTTATCATTGTTGAACTGGAGCTTTGGTTTTGAGACTTTGTTTTACTTGGTTTTGAGACTTAGTTTTGAGGAATTTTCAATGGGGTTTTGAATTAAGTTTATTTGAAGCATTGTAGAGACTTGGGATTCATTACCCAACTCATGGACAACATAATTGGTAATCATTTCTTCCTTTTAATGATGTGTGGCTAAAACTCTAATCTTAGGGTGTGATCATGTGATTATTTGCTTTAATTAGCTTATGGGTATTATTGTTTACTGATTTAAATGCTTATTTGAAGTGGGTTTACTTGATAGCCGTGTATTTATCTATGAATTATAGTTTGCAAATGCAATTCTAACTTAGTGTTCTAGGCTTGCTTGAGAAAGAGGGTTAGACTACGGTTTTCAATTGATTATTGTAGTGATTGGGTCGTTGTGGGTTCAGCTCAAGAGAGTTAATTCTAAACTTGATTCTACCAATCTAGCTAGAGAGAGTAGATAAATTGAGGTATTGGACTGTTTATAGTGTTAAGCTTGTCGAGGTTCAAGAGAACTCACTTGAATCATATTGTTGTTAGAGAGAAAGCTATTATATCTATAGTCTAGCCTACCCATTGAGATTCAACAATTATTAGTGAATTACTATAACCCATATAGTGAAATCAGCCTATAACCGATCACATCGTTGAGAATTCCTCTCTACTAATTGTTTCCCCTATTTTCGTAATAGTTGTACTTGTTAATTGACCAACTTAAACCCCCATCTGACATTCGTTATAAACCCCTTCGATTTATCTAAATGTTTTCAAAAATTTCTATTCCTATAACCGATTAGACCATGCATATAACTTCGTACCTGAACACGAACTTGTACCACTCCCTATTGGTTCGACCCCCACTCTCCATTGGATTTTATACTACATTTCGATCGCTTACACCTATTATTGGTTGAGGTGTAGTTGAGCATTTATCAATCTTCTCCAAAGAGGGTGGCTTGAGTTACTTAAGGATTATGGTATGAGTGTTCTTTATCACTCTGGTAAGGTTAATGTAGTAGCGGATGCTCTTAGCCGATTATTAAAAGGAAGTGGTGCCCATGTAGAAGAAGATAAGAAAGAATTGGTACGAGATGTACATATTGGGTGTTCGATTTGATGGACACTACCAAGGATAATGTTATGGTTCATAATGATTCAACATCGTCTTTGAGACGGAGGTGAAAGCTAAGCAATGTATTGATCCGGCCTTAGTAGAATGGAAAGAAACGACGCTCAAGAAGTCTGTAGAGGCTTTCTCCCAAGGGGGATTTGGTGTACTTAGATATCAAGGTCGTTTGTGTGTTTCAAATGTTGATGACTTGAGGGAACTATATCTTGTTAGAAGCCCATTGTTCTAGGTAATCTATTCACCCGACTGAACCACAAAGATTTACCCGTTATTTTTGGGAGGTCTATTGGTGGAATGAGATGAAGAAGAACATTGCAGAATTTGTGGCTAAGTGTCCGAAATTACCAAACAAGTAAATATTGAGCATCAAAAACTGAGAGATTTATCCCAAGACATTAGTATTCCTACTTGGAAGTGGGAAGATTTGAATATTGACATTTAATAGTTTGGTTGTCTCGAACTCGATGGCAACATGATTCGATTTGGATTAAAGTAGAACGAATGACAAAATTAGCCCATTTCATTCCCGTCAAAGGTTCTTTATACGACGGAAGACTATGCTAAGTTGTATTTGAGGAAATGTTAAGGTTGCATGGAATACGCTTGTCCGTTATCTCCGATAGAGGTACTCAGTTGACATCTCAATTTTTTGAAGTCTTTCCGAAATGGTCTTTGCACTAAATCTAAGCTTAGCACGACTTTTCTCCCACAAACCGAAAATGGGCAAGCAGAGTGAACTATCAAAACTTTGGAATATATGTTGAGAGCATGTGTCATCGATTTCAGGGGGAATTGGGATGATCACATGCCATTGATTGAGTTTGCTTATAATAGTAATTATTATTCTTGTATTAGTATGGCTCCATCTTGAAGCTTTTTATGGTAGAAGGTGTAATATCTCTTATAGGTTGGTTTGGGGTGGGGTGAAGTTTGCTTGATAGGACCCTGAAGTTTGTTCATGAGACTATGGTGAATGTTTGACTTATTAAAGAGAGGTTGAGACCGCCCAAAGTAGACAAAAGTCCTATGCCGATGTTAGAAGGAAAGGCCTTGAGTTTGATTTTAATGATTGGGTTTACTTGAAAATCATACCCATGAAGGGTGTAAATTTAGGAGACTATAAATTGAGTTTTAAAATGTTGTTTTGAGGAGATTTGTTTTTCCTGAGTAATTTATCCATTGTTGAACTTGGAGCTTTGGTTTTGAGACTTTGTTTTACTTGGTTTTGAGACTTAGTTTTACTTGGGTTTTGAGGAATTTTCAATGGGGTTTTTGAATTAAGTGTTATTTGAAGCATTGTAGAGACTTGGGATTCATTACCCAACTCATGGACACCCATAATATGGTAATAATTTCTTCCTTTTAATGATGTGTGGCTAAAACTCTAAATCTTAGGGTGTGATCATGTGATTATTTGCTTTAATTAGCTTATGGGTATTATTGTTTACTGATTTTAAATGCTTATTTGAAGTGGGTTTACTTGATAGCCGTGTATTTATCTATGAATTATAGTTGCAAATGCAATTCTAACTTAGTGTTCTAGGCTTGCTTGAGAAAGAGGGTTAGAACTAAGGTTTTCAATTGACTATTGTAGTGATTGGGTTGTTTGTGTGGTTCAGCTCAAGAGAGTTAATTCTAAACTTGATTCTACCAATCTAGCTAGAGAGAGTAGATAAATTGAGGTATTGGACTGTTTATAGTGTTAAAGCTTGTCGAGGTTCAAGAGAACTCACTTGAATCATAATTGTTGTTAGAGAGAAAGCTATTAATATCTATAGTCTAGCCTACCCATTGAGATTCAACAATTATAGTGAATTACTATAACCCATATAGTGAAATCAGCCTATAACCGATCACATCGTTGAGAATTCCTCTCTACTAATTGTTTCCCCTATTTTCGTAATAGTTGTACTTGTTAATTGACCAACTTAAAACCCCCATCTGACATTCGTTATAAACCCCTTCGATTTATCTAAATGTTTTCAAAAATTTCTATTCCTATAACCGATTAGACCATAGTATATAACTTCGTACCTGAACACGAACTTGTACCACTCCCTATTGGTTCGACCCCCCACTCTCCATTGGATTTTTATACTACATTTCGATCGCTTACACCTATTATTGGTTGAGGTGTAAGTTGAGCATTTATCAATCTTCTCCAAAGAGGGTGGCTTGAGTTACTTAAGGATTATAGGTATGTAGTGTTCTTTATCACTCTGGTAAGGTTAATGTAGTAGCGGATGCTCCTTAGCCGATTATTAAAAGGAAGTGGTGCCCATGTAGAAGAAGATTAGAAAGAATTGGTACGAGATGTACATAAATTGGCTCGATTGGGTGTTCGATTGATGGACACTACCAAGGATAATGTTATGGTTCATAATGATTCAACATCGTCTTTTGAGACGGAGGTGAAAGCTAAGCAATGTATTGATCCGGCCTTAGTAGAATGGAAAGAAACGACGCTCAAGAAGTCTGTAGAGGCTTTCCTCCCAAGGGGATTTGGTGTACTTAGATATCAAGGTCGTTTGTGTGTTTCAAATGTTGATGACTTGAGGGAACATATCTTGTTAGAAGCCCATTGTTCTAGGTAATCTATTCACCCCGTGAACCACAAAGATTTACCGTTATTTTTGGGAGGTCTATTGGTGGAATGAGGATGAAGAAGAACATTGCAGAATTTGTGTGGCTAAGTGTCCGAATTTACCAACAAGTAAATATTGAGCATCAAAAACTGAGAGATTTATCCCAAGACATTAGTATTCCTACTTGGAAGTGGGAAGATTTGAATATTGACTTTATAGTTTGGTTGTCTCGAACTCGATGGCAACATGATTCGATTTGGATTAAAGTAGAACGAATGACAAAATTAGCCCATTTCATTCCCGTCAAAGGTTCTTATACGACGGAAGACTATGCTAAGTTGTATTTGAGGGAAATGTTAAGGTTGCATGGAATACGCTTGTCCGTTGATCTCCGATAGAGGTACTCAGTTGACATCTCAATTTTTTGAAGTCTTTCCGAAATGGTCTTTTGCACTAAATCTAAGCTTAGCACGACTTTTCTCCCACAAACCGATGGGCAAGCAGAGTGAACTATCAAAACTTTGGAATATATGTTGAGAGCATGTGTCATCGATTTCAGGGGGAATTGGGATGATCACATGCCATTGATTGAGTTTGCTTATAATAGTAATTATTATTCTTGTATTAGTATGGCTCCATTTGAAGCTTTTTATGGTAGAAGGTGTATATCTCTTATAGGTTGGTTTGGGGTGGGTGAAGTTTTGCTTGATAGGACCTGAGTTTGTTCATGAGACTATGGTGAATGTTTGACTTATTAAAGAGAGGTTGAGACCGCCCAAAGTAGACAAAAGTCCTATGCCGATGTTAGAAGGAAAGGCCTTGAGTTTGATTTTAATGATTGGGTTTACTTGAAAATCTATACCCATGAAGGGTGTAAATTTAGGAGACTATAAATTGAGTTTTAAAATGTTGTTTTGAGGAGATTTGTTTTTCCTGAGTAATTTATCCATTGTTGAACTTGGAAGCTTTGGTTTTTGAGACTTTTGTTTTACCTTGGTTTTGAGACTTAGTTTTACTTGGTTTTGAGGAATTTTCAATGGGGTTTTTGAATTAAGTTTATTTGAAGCATTGTAGAGACTTGGGATTCATTACCCAACTCATGGACAACATAATTGCGTAATAATTTCTTCCTTTTAATGATGTGTGGCTAAAACTCTAAATCTTAGGGTGTGATCATGTGATTATTTGCTTTAATTAGCTTATGGGTATTATTGTTTACTGATTTAAATGCTTATTTGAAGTGGGTTTACTTGATAGCCGTGTATTATATCTATGAATTATAGTTGCAAATGCAATTCTAACTTAGTGTTCTAGGCTTGCTTGAGAAAGAGGGTTAGAACTAAGGTTTTCAATTGACTATTGTAGTGATTGGGTTGTTGTGGGTTCAGCTCAAGAGAGTTAATTCTAAACTTGATTCTACCAATCTAGCTAGAGAGAGTAGATAAATTGAGGTATTGGACTGTTTATAGTGTTAAGCTTGTCGAGGTTCAAGAGAACTCACTTGAATCATAATTGGTTGTTAGAGAGAAAGCTATTATATCTATAGTCTAGGCTCTACCCATTGAGATTCAAACAAATTATTAGTGAATTACTATAACCCATATAGTGAAATCAGCCTATAACCGATCACATCGTTGAGAATTCCTCTCTACTAATTGTTTCCCCCCTATTTTTCGTAATAGTTGTACTTGTTAATTGACCAACTTAAACCCCCATCTGACATTCGTTATAAACCCCTTCGATTTATCTAAATGTTTTCAAAAATTTCTATTCCTATAACCCGATTAGACCATGTATATAACTTCGTACCTGAACACGAACTTGTACCACTCCCTATTGGTTCGACCCCCCACTCTCCATTGGATTTTATACTACATTTCGATCGCTTACACCTATTATTGGTTGAGGTGTAGTTGAGCATTTATCAATCTTCTCCAAAGAGGGTGGCTTGAGTTACTTAAGGATTATGGTATGAGTGTTCTTTATCACTCTGGTAAGGTTAATGTAGTAGCGGATGCTCTTAGCCGATTATTAAAAGGAAGTGGTGCCCATGTAGAAGAAGATAAGAAAGAATTGGTACGAGATGTACATAAATTGGCTCGATTGGGTGTTCGATTGATGGACACTACCAAGGATAATGTTTATGGTTCATAATGATTCAACATCGTCTTTTGAGACGGAGGTGAAAAGCTAAGCAATGTATTGATCCAGGCCTTAGTAGAATGGAAAGAAACGACGCTCAAGAAGTCTGTAGAGGCTTTCTCCCAAGGGGGGATTTGGTGTACTTAGATATCAAGGTCGTTTGTGTGTTTCAAATGTTGATGACTTGAGGGAACATATCTTGTTAGAAGCCCATTGTTCTAGGTAATCTATTCACCCCGTGAACCACAAAGATTTACCGTTATTTTTGGGAGGTCTATTGGTGGAATGAGATGAAGAAAGAACATTGCAGAATTTGTGGCTAAGTGTCCGAATTACCAACAAGTAAATATTGAGCATCAAAAACTGAGAGATTTATCCCAAGACATTAGTATTCCCTACTTGGAAGTGGGAAGATTTGAATATTGACTTTATAGTTTGGTTGTCTCGAACTCGATGGCAACATGATTCGATTTGGATTAAAGTAGAACGAATGACAAAATTAGCCCATTTCATTCCCGTCAAAGGTTCTTATACGACGGAAGACTATGCTAAGTTGTATTTGAGCGGAAATGTTAAGGTTGCATGGAATACGCTTGTCCGTTATCTCCGATAGAGGTACTCAGTTGACATCTCAATTTTTTGAAGTCTTTCCGAAATGGTCTTTGCACTAAATCTAAGCTTAGCACGACTTTTCTCCCACAAACCGATGGGCAAGCAGAGTGAACTATCAAAAACTTTGGAATATATGTTGAGAGCATGTGTCATCGATTTCAGGGGGAATTGGGATGATCACATGCCATTGATTGAGTTTGCTTATAATAGTAATTATTATTCTTGTATTAGTATGGCTCCATTTGAAGCTTTTTATGGTAGAAGGTGTTATATCTCTTATAGGTTGGTTTGGGGTGGGTGAAGTTTGCTTGATAGGACCTGAGTTTGTTCATGAGACTATGGTGAATGTTTGACTTATTAAAAGAGAGGTTGAGACCGCCCAAAGTAGACAAAAGTCCTATGCCGATGTTAGAAGGAAAGGCCTTGAGTTTGATTTTAATGATTGGGTTTACTTGAAAATCATACCCATGAAGGGTGTAAATTTAGGAGACTATAAATTGAGTTTTAAAATGTTGTTTTGACGGAGATTTGTTTTTCCTGAGTAATTTATCCATTGTTTGAACTTGGAGCTTTGGTTTTTGGAGACTTTGTTTTACTTGGTTTTGAGACTTAGTTTTACTTGGTTTTGAGGAATTTTCAATGGGGTTTTTGAATTAAGTTTATTTGAAGCATTGTAGAGACTTGGGATTCATTACCCAACTCATGGACAACATAATTGGTAATAATTTCTTCCTTTTAATGATGTGTGGCTAAAACTCTAAATCTTAGGGTGTGATCATGTGATTATTTGCTTTAATTAGCTTATGGGTATTATTGTTTACTGATTTAAATGCTTATTTGAAGTGGGTTTACTTGATAGCCGTGTATTTATCTATGAATTATAGTTGCAAATGCAATTCTAACTTAGTGTTCTAGGCTTGCTTGAGAAAGAGGGTTAGAACTAAGGTTTTCAATTGACTATTGTACGTGATTGGGTTGTTGTGGGTTCAGCTCAAGAGAGTTAATTCTAAACTTGATTCTACCAATCTAGCTAGAGAGAGTAGATAAATTGAGGTATTGGACTGTTTATAGTGTTAAGCTTGTCGAGGTTCAAGAGAACTCACTTGAATCATAATTGTTGTTAGAGAGAAAGCTATTATATCTATAGTCTAGCCTACCCATTGAGATTCAACAATTATTAGTGAATTACTATAACCCATATAGTGAAATCAGCCTATAACCGATCACATCGTTGAGAATTCCTCTCTACTAATTGTTTCCCCTATTTTCGTAATAGTTGTACTTGTTAATTGACCAACTTAAACCCCCATCTGACATTCTGTTATAAACCCCTTCGATTTATCTAAATGTTTTCAAAAATTTCTATTCCTATAACCGATTAGACCATGTATATAACTTCGTACCTGAACACGAACTTGTACCACTCCCTATTGGGTTCGACCCCCACTCTCCATTGGATTTTATAACTACATTTCGATCGCTTACACCTATTATTGGTTGAGGTGTAGTTGAGCATTTATCAATCTTCTCCAAAGAGGGTGGCTTGAGTTACTTAAGGATTATGGTATGAGTGTTCTTTATCACTCTGGTAAGGTTAATGTAGTAGCGGATGCTCTTAGCCCGATTATTAAAAGGAAGTGGTGCCCATGTAGAAGAAGATAAGAAAGAATTGGTACGAGATGTACATAAATTGGCTCGATTGGGTGTTCGATTGATGGACACTACCAAGGATAATGTTATGGTTCATAATGATTCAACATCGTCTTTTGAGACGGAGGTGAAAGCTAAGCAATGTAATTGATCCGGCCTTAGTAGAATGGAAAGAAACGACGCTCAAGAAGTCTGTAGAGGCTTTCTCCCAAGGGGGATTTGGTGTACTTAGATATCAAGGTCGTTTGTGTGTTTCAATGTTGATGACTTGAGGGAACATATCTTGTTAGAAGCCCATTGTTCTAGGTAATCTATTCACCCGTGAACCACAAAGATTTACCGTTATTTTTGGGAGGTCTATTGGTGGAATGAGATGAAGAAGAACATTGCAGAATTTGTGGCTAAGTGTCCGAATTACCAACAAGTAAATATTGAGCATCAAAAACTGAGAGATTTATCCCAAGACATTAGTATTCCTACTTGGAAGTGGGAAGATTTGAATATTGACTTTATAGTTTGGTTGTCTCGAACTCGATGGCAACATGATTCGATTTGGATTAAAGTAGAACGAATGACAAAATTAGCCCATTTCATTCCCGTCAAAGGTTCTTATACGACGGAAGACTATGCTAAGTTGTATTTGAGGGAAATGTTAAGGTTGCATGGAATACGCTTGTCCGTTATCTCCGATAGAGGTACTCAGTTGACATCTCAATTTTTTGAAGTCTTTCCGAAAATGGTCTTTGCACTAAATCTAAGCTTAGCACGACTTTTCTCCCACAAACCGATGGGCAAGCAGAGTGAACTATCAAAACTTTGGAATATATGTTGAGAGCATGTGTCATCGATTTCAGGGGGAATTGGGATGATCAACATGCCATTGATTGAGTTTGCTTATAATAGTAATTATTATTCTTGTATTAGTATGGCTCCATTTGAAGCTTTTTATGGTAGAAGGTGTTATATCTCTTATAGGTTGGTTTGGGGTGGGTGAAGTTTGCTTGATAGGACCTGAGTTTGTTCATGAGACTATGGTGAATGTTTGACTTATTAAAGAGAGGTTGAGACCGCCCAAAGTAGACAAAAGTCCTATGCCGATGTTAGAAGGAAAGGCTTGAGTTTGATTTTAATGATTGGGTTTACTTGAAAATCATACCCATGAAGGGTGTAAATTTAGGAGACTATAATTGAGTTTTAAAATGTTGTTTTGAGGAGATTTGTTTTTCCTGAGTAATTTATCCATTGTTGAACTTGGAGCTTTGGTTTTGAGACTTTGTTTTACTTGGTTTTGAGACTTAGTTTTACTTGGTTTTGAGGAATTTTCAATGGGGTTTTTGAATTAAGTTTATTTGAAGCATTGTAGAGACTTGGGATTCATTACCCAACTCATGGACAACATAATTGATAATAATTTCTTCCTTTTAATGATGTGTGGCTAAAAACTCTAAATCTTAGGGTGTGATCATGTGATTATTTGCTTTAATTAGCTTATGGGTATTATTGTTTACTGATTTAAATGCTTATTTGAAGTGGGTTTACTTGATAGCCGTGTATTTATCTATGAATTATAGTTGCAAATGCAATTCTAACTTAGTGTTCTAGGCTTGCTTGAGAAAGAGGGTTAGAACTAAGGTTTTCAATTGACTCATTGTAGTGATTGGGTTGTTGTGGGTTCAGCTCAAGAGAGTTAATTCTAAACTTGATTCTACCAATCTAGCTAGAGAGAGTAGATAAATTGAGGTATTGGACTGTTTATAGTGTTAAGCTTGTCGAGGTTCAAGAGAACTCACTTGAATCATAATTGTTGTTAGAGAGAAAGCTATTATATCTATAGTCTAGCCTACCCATTGAGATTCAACAATTATTAGTGAATTACTATAACCCCATATAGTGAAATCAGCCTATAACCGATCACATCGTTGAGAATTCCTCTCTACTAATTGTTTCCCCTATTTTCGTAATAGTTGTACTTGTTAATTGACCAACTTAAACCCCCATCTGACATTCGTTATAAACCCCTTCGATTTATCTAAATGTTTTCAAAAATTTCTATTCCTATAACCGATTAGACCATGTATATAACTTCGTACCTGAACACGAACTTGTACCACTCCCTATTGGTTCGACCCCCACTCTCCATTGGATTTTATACTACATTTCGATCGCTTACACCTATTATTGGTTGAGGTGTAGTTGAGCATTTATCAATCTTCTCCAAAGAGGGTGGCTTGAGTTACTTAAGGATTATGGTATGAGTGTTCTTTATCACTCTGGTAAGGTTAATGTAGTAGCGGATGCTCTTAGCCGATTATTAAAAGGAAGTGGTGCCCATGTAGAAGAAGATAAGAAAGAATTGGTACGAGATGTACATAAATTGGCTCGATTGGGTGTTCGATTGATGGACACTACCAAGGATAATGTTATGGTTCATAATGATTCAACATCGTCTTTTGAGACGGAGGTGAAAGCTAAGCAATGTATTGATCCGGCCTTAGTAGAATGGAAAGAAACGACGCTCAAGAAGTCTGTAGAGGCTTCTCTCCCAAGGGGGATTTGGTGTACTTAGATATCAAGGTCGTTTGTGTGTTTCAAATGTTGATGACTTGAGGGAACATATCTTGTTAGAAGCCCATTGTTCTAGGTAATCTATTCACACCGTGAACCACAAAGATTTACCGTTATTTTTGGGAGGTCTATTGGTGGAATGAGATGAAGAAGAACATTGCAGAATTTGTGGCTAAGTGTCCGAATTACCAACAAGTAAATATTGAGCATCAAAAACTGAGAGATTTATCCCAAGACATTAGTATTCCTACTTGGAAGTGGGAAGATTTGAATATTGACTTTATAGTTTGGTTGTCTCGAACTCGATGGCAACATGATTCGATTTGGATTAAAGTAGAACGAATGACAAAATTAGCCCATTTCATTCCCGTCAAAGGTTCTTATACGACGGAAGACTATGCTAAGTTGTATTTGAGGGAAATGTTAAGGTTGCATGGAATACGCTTGTCCGTTATCTCCGATAGAGGTACTCAGTTGACATCTCAATTTTTTGAAGTCTTTCCGAAATGGTCTTTGCACTAAATCTAAGCTTAGCACGACTTTTCTCCCACAAACCGATGGGCAAGCAGAGTGAACTATCAAAACTTTGGAATATATGTTGAGAGCATGTGTCATCGATTTCAGGGGGAATTGGGATGATCACATGCCATTGATTGAGTTTGCTTATAATAGTAATTATTATTCTTGTATTAGTATGGCTCCATTTGAAGCTTTTTATGGTAGAAGGTGTATATCTCTTATAGGTTGGTTTGGGGTGGGTGAAGTTTGCTTGATAGGACCTGAGTTTGTTCATGAGACTATGGTGAATGTTTGACTTATTAAAGAGAGGTTGAGACCGCCCAAAGTAGACAAAAGTCCTATGCCGATGTTAGAAGGAAAGGCCTTGAGTTTGATTTTAATGATTGGGTTTACTTGAAAATCATACCCATGAAGGGTGTAAATTTAGGAGACTATAAATTGAGTTTTAAAATGTTGTTTTGAGGAGATTTGTTTTTCCTGAGTAATTTATCCATTGTTGAACTTGGAGCTTTGGTTTTGAGACTTTGTTTTACTTGGTTTTGAGACTTAGTTTTACTTGGTTTTGAGGAATTTTCAATGGGGTTTTTGAATTAAGTTTATTTGAAGCATTGTAGAGACTTGGGATTCATTACCCAACTCATGGACAACATAATTGATAATAATTTCTTCCTTTTAATGATGTGTGGCTAAAACTCTAAATCTTAGGGTGTGATCATGTGATTATTTGCTTTAATTAGCTTATGGGTATTATTGTTTACTGATTTAAATGCTTATTTGAAGTGGGTTTACTTGATAGCCGTGTATTTATCTATGAATTATAGTTGCAAATGCAATTCTAACTTAGTGTTCTAGGCTTGCTTGAGAAAGAGGGTTAGAACTAAGGTTTTCAATTGACTATTGTAGTGATTGGGTTGTTGTGGGTTCAGCTCAAGAGAGTTAATTCTAAACTTGATTCTACCAATCTAGCTAGAGAGAGTAGATAAATTGAGGTATTGGACTGTTTATAGTGTTAAGCTTGTCGAGGTTCAAGAGAACTCACTTGAATCATAATTGTTGTTAGAGAGAAAGCTATTATATCTATAGTCTAGCCTACCCATTGAGATTCAACAATTATTAGTGAATTACTATAACCCATATAGTGAAATCAGCCTATAACCGATCACATCGTTGAGAATTCCTCTCTACTAATTGTTTCCCCTATTTTCGTAATAGTTGTACTTGTTAATTGACCAACTTAAACCCCCATCTGACATTCGTTATAAACCCCTTCGATTTATCTAAATGTTTTCAAAAATTTCTATTCCTATAACCGATTAGACCATGTATATAACTTCGTACCTGAACACGAACTTGTACCACTCCCTATTGGTTCGACCCCCACTCTCCATTGGATTTTATACTACATTTCGATCGCTTACACCTATTATTGGTTGAGGTGTAGTTGAGCATTTATCAATCTTCTCCAAAGAGGGTGGCTTGAGTTACTTAAGGATTATGGTATGAGTGTTCTTTATCACTCTGGTAAGGTTAATGTAGTAGCGGATGCTCTTAGCCGATTATTAAAAGGAAGTGGTGCCCATGTAGAAGAAGATAAGAAAGAATTGGTACGAGATGTACATAAATTGGCTCGATTGGGTGTTCGATTGATGGACACTACCAAGGATAATGTTATGGTTCATAATGATTCAACATCGTCTTTTGAGACGGAGGTGAAAGCTAAGCAATGTATTGATCCGGCCTTAGTAGAATGGAAAGAAACGACGCTCAAGAAGTCTGTAGAGGCTTTCTCCCAAGGGGGATTTGGTGTACTTAGATATCAAGG
This sequence comes from Solanum okadae, assembly GCA_036553675.1. Classification (NCBI taxonomy): domain Eukaryota; kingdom Viridiplantae; phylum Streptophyta; class Magnoliopsida; order Solanales; family Solanaceae; genus Solanum; species Solanum okadae. The sequence continues at coordinate 13,652 of JAWDCX010000179.1, read as the reverse complement.
TCGTTTGTGTGTTTCAAATGTTGATGACTTGAGGGAACATATCTTGTTAGAAGCCCATTGTTCTAGGTAATCTATTCACCCGTGAACCACAAAGATTTACCGTTATTTTTGGGAGGTCTATTGGTGGAATGAGATGAAGAAGAACATTGCAGAATTTGTGGCTAAGTGTCCGAATTACCAACAAGTAAATATTGAGCATCAAAAACTGAGAGATTTATCCCAAGACATTAGTATTCCTACTTGGAAGTGGGAAGATTTGAATATTGACTTTATAGTTTGGTTGTCTCGAACTCGATGGCAACATGATTCGATTTGGATTAAAGTAGAACGAATGACAAAATTAGCCCATTTCATTCCCGTCAAAGGTTCTTATACGACGGAAGACTATGCTAAGTTGTATTTGAGGGAAATGTTAAGGTTGCATGGAATACGCTTGTCCGTTATCTCCGATAGAGGTACTCAGTTGACATCTCAATTTTTTGAAGTCTTTCCGAAATGGTCTTTGCACTAAATCTAAGCTTAGCACGACTTTTCTCCCACAAACCGATGGGCAAGCAGAGTGAACTATCAAAACTTTGGAATATATGTTGAGAGCATGTGTCATCGATTTCAGGGGGAATTGGGATGATCACATGCCATTGATTGAGTTTGCTTATAATAGTAATTATTATTCTTGTATTAGTATGGCTCCATTTGAAGCTTTTTATGGTAGAAGGTGTATATCTCTTATAGGTTGGTTTGGGGTGGGTGAAGTTTGCTTGATAGGACCTGAGTTTGTTCATGAGACTATGGTGAATGTTTGACTTATTAAAGAGAGGTTGAGACCGCCCAAAGTAGACAAAAGTCCTATGCCGATGTTAGAAGGAAAGGCCTTGAGTTTGATTTTAATGATTGGGTTTACTTGAAAATCATACCCATGAAGGGTGTAAATTTAGGAGACTATAAATTGAGTTTTAAAATGTTGTTTTGAGGAGATTTGTTTTTCCTGAGTAATTTATCCATTGTTGAACTTGGAGCTTTGGTTTTGAGACTTTGTTTTACTTGGTTTTGAGACTTAGTTTTACTTGGTTTTGAGGAATTTTCAATGGGGTTTTTGAATTAAGTTTATTTGAAGCATTGTAGAGACTTGGGATTCATTACCCAACTCATGGACAACATAATTGATAATAATTTCTTCCTTTTAATGATGTGTGGCTAAAACTCTAAATCTTAGGGTGTGATCATGTGATTATTTGCTTTAATTAGCTTATGGGTATTATTGTTTACTGATTTAAATGCTTATTTGAAGTGGGTTTACTTGATAGCCGTGTATTTATCTATGAATTATAGTTGCAAATGCAATTCTAACTTAGTGTTCTAGGCTTGCTTGAGAAAGAGGGTTAGAACTAAGGTTTTCAATTGACTATTGTAGTGATTGGGTTGTTGTGGGTTCAGCTCAAGAGAGTTAATTCTAAACTTGATTCTACCAATCTAGCTAGAGAGAGTAGATAAATTGAGGTATTGGACTGTTTATAGTGTTAAGCTTGTCGAGGTTCAAGAGAACTCACTTGAATCATAATTGTTGTTAGAGAGAAAGCTATTATATCTATAGTCTAGCCTACCCATTGAGATTCAACAATTATTAGTGAATTACTATAACCCATATAGTGAAATCAGCCTATAACCGATCACATCGTTGAGAATTCCTCTCTACTAATTGTTTCCCCTATTTTCGTAATAGTTGTACTTGTTAATTGACCAACTTAAACCCCCATCTGACATTCGTTATAAACCCCTTCGATTTATCTAAATGTTTTCAAAAATTTCTATTCCTATAACCGATTAGACCATGTATATAACTTCGTACCTGAACACGAACTTGTACCACTCCCTATTGGTTCGACCCCCACTCTCCATTGGATTTTATACTACATTTCGATCGCTTACACCTATTATTGGTTGAGGTGTAGTTGAGCATTTATCAATCTTCTCCAAAGAGGGTGGCTTGAGTTACTTAAGATTATGGTATGAGTGTTCTTTATCACTCTGGTAAGGTTAATGTAGTAGCGGATGCTCTTAGCCGATTATTAAAAGGAAGTGGTGCCCATGTAGAAGAAGATAAGAAAGAATTGGTACGAGATGTACATAAATTGGCTCGATTGGGTGTTCGATTGATGGACACTACCAAGGATAATGTTATGGTTCATAATGATTCAACATCGTCTTTTGAGACGGAGGTGAAAGCTAAGCAATGTATTGATCCGGCCTTAGTAGAATGGAAAGAAACGACGCTCAAGAAGTCTGTAGAGGCTTTCTCCCAAGGGGGATTTGGTGTACTTAGATATCAAGGTCGTTTGTGTGTGTTTCAAATGTTGATGACTTGAGGGAACATATCTTGTTAGAAGCCCATTGTTCTAGGTAATCTATTCACCCGTGAACCACAAAGATTTACCGTTATTTTTGGGAGGTCTATTGGTGGAATGAGATGAAGAAGAACATTGCAGAATTTGTGGCTAAGTGTCCGAATTACCAACAAGTAAATATTGAGCATCAAAAACTGAGAGATTTATCCCAAGACATTAGTATTCCTACTTGGAAGTGGGAAGATTTGAATATTGACTTTATAGTTTGGTTGTCTCGAACTCGATGGCAACATGATTCGATTTGGATTAAAGTAGAACGAATGACAAAATTAGCCCATTTCATTCCCGTCAAAGGTTCTTATACGACGGAAGACTATGCTAAGTTGTATTTGAGGGAAATGTTAAGGTTGCATGGAATACGCTTGTCCGTTATCTCCGATAGAGGTACTCAGTTGACATCTCAATTTTTTGAAGTCTTTCCGAAATGGTCTTTGCACTAAATCTAAGCTTAGCACGACTTTTCTCCCACAAACCGATGGGCAAGCAGAGTGAACTATCAAAACTTTGGAATATATGTTGAGAGCATGTGTCATCGATTTCAGGGGGAATTGGGATGATCACATGCCATTGATTGAGTTTGCTTATAATAGTAATTATTATTCTTGTATTAGTATGGCTCCATTTGAAGCTTTTTATGGTAGAAGGTGTATATCTCTTATAGGTTGGTTTGGGGTGGGTGAAGTTTGCTTGATAGGACCTGAGTTTGTTCATGAGACTATGGTGAATGTTTGACTTATTAAAGAGAGGTTGAGACCGCCCAAAGTAGACAAAAGTCCTATGCCGATGTTAGAAGGAAAGGCCTTGAGTTTGATTTTAATGATTGGGTTTACTTGAAAATCATACCCATGAAGGGTGTAAATTTAGGAGACTATAAATTGAGTTTTAAAATGTTGTTTTGAGGAGATTTGTTTTTCCTGAGTAATTTATCCATTGTTGAACTTGGAGCTTTGGTTTTGAGACTTTGTTTTACTTGGTTTTGAGACTTAGTTTTACTTGGTTTTGAGGAATTTTCAATGGGGTTTTTGAATTAAGTTTATTTGAAGCATTGTAGAGACTTGGGATTCATTACCCAACTCATGGACAACATAATTGATAATAATTTCTTCCTTTTAATGATGTGTGGCTAAAACTCTAAATCTTAGGGTGTGATCATGTGATTATTTGCTTTAATTAGCTTATGGGTATTATTGTTTACTGATTTAAATGCTTATTTGAAGTGGGTTTACTTGATAGCCGTGTATTTATCTATGAATTATAGTTGCAAATGCAATTCTAACTTAGTGTTCTAGGCTTGCTTGAGAAAGAGGGTTAGAACTAAGGTTTTCAATTGACTATTGTAGTGATTGGGTTGTTGTGGGTTCAGCTCAAGAGAGTTAATTCTAAACTTGATTCTACCAATCTAGCTAGAGAGAGTAGATAAATTGAGGTATTGGACTGTTTATAGTGTTAAGCTTGTCGAGGTTCAAGAGAACTCACTTGAATCATAATTGTTGTTAGAGAGAAAGCTATTATATCTATAGTCTAGCCTACCCATTGAGATTCAACAATTATTAGTGAATTACTATAACCCATATAGTGAAATCAGCCTATAACCGATCACATCGTTGAGAATTCCTCTCTACTAATTGTTTCCCCTATTTTCGTAATAGTTGTACTTGTTAATTGACCAACTTAAACCCCCATCTGACATTCGTTATAAACCCCTTCGATTTATCTAAATGTTTTCAAAAATTTCTATTCCTATAACCGATTAGACCATGTATATAACTTCGTACCTGAACACGAACTTGTACCACTCCCTATTGGTTCGACCCCCACTCTCCATTGGATTTTATACTACATTTCGATCGCTTACACCTATTATTGGTTGAGGTGTAGTTGAGCATTTATCAATCTTCTCCAAAGAGGGTGGCTTGAGTTACTTAAGGATTATGGTATGAGTGTTCTTTATCACTCTGGTAAGGTTAATGTAGTAGCGGATGCTCTTAGCCGATTATTAAAAGGAAGTGGTGCCCATGTAGAAGAAGATAAGAAAGAATTGGTACGAGATGTACATAAATTGGCTCGATTGGGTGTTCGATTGATGGACACTACCAAGGATAATGTTATGGTTCATAATGATTCAACATCGTCTTTTGAGACGGAGGTGAAAGCTAAGCAATGTATTGATCCGGCCTTAGTAGAATGGAAAGAAACGACGCTCAAGAAGTCTGTAGAGGCTTTCTCCCAAGGGGGATTTGGTGTACTTAGATATCAAGGTCGTTTGTGTGTTTCAAATGTTGATGACTTGAGGGAACATATCTTGTTAGAAGCCCATTGTTCTAGGTAATCTATTCACCCGTGAACCACAAAGATTTACCGTTATTTTTGGGAGGTCTATTGGTGGAATGAGATGAAGAAGAACATTGCAGAATTTGTGGCTAAGTGTCCGAATTACCAACAAGTAAATATTGAGCATCAAAAACTGAGAGATTTATCCCAAGACATTAGTATTCCTACTTGGAAGTGGGAAGATTTGAATATTGACTTTATAGTTTGGTTGTCTCGAACTCGATGGCAACATGATTCGATTTGGATTAAAGTAGAACGAATGACAAAATTAGCCCATTTCATTCCCGTCAAAGGTTCTTATACGACGGAAGACTATGCTAAGTTGTATTTGAGGGAAATGTTAAGGTTGCATGGAATACGCTTGTCCGTTATCTCCGATAGAGGTACTCAGTTGACATCTCAATTTTTTGAAGTCTTTCCGAAATGGTCTTTGCACTAAATCTAAGCTTAGCACGACTTTTCTCCCACAAACCGATGGGCAAGCAGAGTGAACTATCAAAACTTTGGAATATATGTTGAGAGCATGTGTCATCGATTTCAGGGGGAATTGGGATGATCACATGCCATTGATTGAGTTTGCTTATAATAGTAATTATTATTCTTGTATTAGTATGGCTCCATTTGAAGCTTTTTATGGTAGAAGGTGTATATCTCTTATAGGTTGGTTTGGGGTGGGTGAAGTTTGCTTGATAGGACCTGAGTTTGTTCATGAGACTATGGTGAATGTTTGACTTATTAAAGAGAGGTTGAGACCGCCCAAAGTAGACAAAAGTCCTATGCCGATGTTAGAAGGAAAGGCCTTGAGTTTGATTTTAATGATTGGGTTTACTTGAAAATCATACCCATGAAGGGTGTAAATTTAGGAGACTATAAATTGAGTTTTAAAATGTTGTTTTGAGGAGATTTGTTTTTCCTGAGTAATTTATCCATTGTTGAACTTGGAGCTTTGGTTTTGAGACTTTGTTTTACTTGGTTTTGAGACTTAGTTTTACTTGGTTTTGAGGAATTTTCAATGGGGTTTTTGAATTAAGTTTATTTGAAGCATTGTAGAGACTTGGGATTCATTACCCAACTCATGGACAACATAATTGATAATAATTTCTTCCTTTTAATGATGTGTGGCTAAAACTCTAAATCTTAGGGTGTGATCATGTGATTATTTGCTTTAATTAGCTTATGGGTATTATTGTTTACTGATTTAAATGCTTATTTGAAGTGGGTTTACTTGATAGCCGTGTATTTATCTATGAATTATAGTTGCAAATGCAATTCTAACTTAGTGTTCTAGGCTTGCTTGAGAAAGAGGGTTAGAACTAAGGTTTTCAATTGACTATTGTAGTGATTGGGTTGTTGTGGGTTCAGCTCAAGAGAGTTAATTCTAAACTTGATTCTACCAATCTAGCTAGAGAGAGTAGATAAATTGAGGTATTGGACTGTTTATAGTGTTAAGCTTGTCGAGGTTCAAGAGAACTCACTTGAATCATAATTGTTGTTAGAGAGAAAGCTATTATATCTATAGTCTAGCCTACCCATTGAGATTCAACAATTATTAGTGAATTACTATAACCCATATAGTGAAATCAGCCTATAACCGATCACATCGTTGAGAATTCCTCTCTACTAATTGTTTCCCCTATTTTCGTAATAGTTGTACTTGTTAATTGACCAACTTAAACCCCCATCTGACATTCGTTATAAACCCCTTCGATTTATCTAAATGTTTTCAAAAATTTCTATTCCTATAACCGATTAGACCATGTATATAACTTCGTACCTGAACACGAACTTGTACCACTCCCTATTGGTTCGACCCCCACTCTCCATTGGATTTTATACTACATTTCGATCGCTTACACCTATTATTGGTTGAGGTGTAGTTGAGCATTTATCAATCTTCTCCAAAGAGGGTGGCTTGAGTTACTTAAGGATTATGGTATGAGTGTTCTTTATCACTCTGGTAAGGTTAATGTAGTAGCGGATGCTCTTAGCCGATTATTAAAAGGAAGTGGTGCCCATGTAGAAGAAGATAAGAAAGAATTGGTACGAGATGTACATAAATTGGCTCGATTGGGTGTTCGATTGATGGACACTACCAAGGATAATGTTATGGTTCATAATGATTCAACATCGTCTTTTGAGACGGAGGTGAAAGCTAAGCAATGTATTGATCCGGCCTTAGTAGAATGGAAAGAAACGACGCTCAAGAAGTCTGTAGAGGCTTTCTCCCAAGGGGGATTTGGTGTACTTAGATATCAAGGTCGTTTGTGTGTTTCAAATGTTGATGACTTGAGGGAACATATCTTGTTAGAAGCCCATTGTTCTAGGTAATCTATTCACCCGTGAACCACAAAGATTTACCGTTATTTTTGGGAGGTCTATTGGTGGAATGAGATGAAGAAGAACATTGCAGAATTTGTGGCTAAGTGTCCGAATTACCAACAAGTAAATATTGAGCATCAAAAACTGAGAGATTTATCCCAAGACATTAGTATTCCTACTTGGAAGTGGGAAGATTTGAATATTGACTTTATAGTTTGGTTGTCTCGAACTCGATGGCAACATGATTCGATTTGGATTAAAGTAGAACGAATGACAAAATTAGCCCATTTCATTCCCGTCAAAGGTTCTTATACGACGGAAGACTATGCTAAGTTGTATTTGAGGGAAATGTTAAGGTTGCATGGAATACGCTTGTCCGTTATCTCCGATAGAGGTACTCAGTTGACATCTCAATTTTTTGAAGTCTTTCCGAAATGGTCTTTGCACTAAATCTAAGCTTAGCACGACTTTTCTCCCACAAACCGATGGGCAAGCAGAGTGAACTATCAAAACTTTGGAATATATGTTGAGAGCATGTGTCATCGATTTCAGGGGGAATTGGGATGATCACATGCCATTGATTGAGTTTGCTTATAATAGTAATTATTATTCTTGTATTAGTATGGCTCCATTTGAAGCTTTTTATGGTAGAAGGTGTATATCTCTTATAGGTTGGTTTGGGGTGGGTGAAGTTTGCTTGATAGGACCTGAGTTTGTTCATGAGACTATGGTGAATGTTTGACTTATTAAAGAGAGGTTGAGACCGCCCAAAGTAGACAAAAGTCCTATGCCGATGTTAGAAGGAAAGGCCTTGAGTTTGATTTTAATGATTGGGTTTACTTGAAAATCATACCCATGAAGGGTGTAAATTTAGGAGACTATAAATTGAGTTTTAAAATGTTGTTTTGAGGAGATTTGTTTTTCCTGAGTAATTTATCCATTGTTGAACTTGGAGCTTTGGTTTTGAGACTTTGTTTTACTTGGTTTTGAGACTTAGTTTTACTTGGTTTTGAGGAATTTTCAATGGGGTTTTTGAATTAAGTTTATTTGAAGCATTGTAGAGACTTGGGATTCATTACCCAACTCATGGACAACATAATTGATAATAATTTCTTCCTTTTAATGATGTGTGGCTAAAACTCTAAATCTTAGGGTGTGATCATGTGATTATTTGCTTTAATTAGCTTATGGGTATTATTGTTTACTGATTTAAATGCTTATTTGAAGTGGGTTTACTTGATAGCCGTGTATTTATCTATGAATTATAGTTGCAAATGCAATTCTAACTTAGTGTTCTAGGCTTGCTTGAGAAAGAGGGTTAGAACTAAGGTTTTCAATTGACTATTGTAGTGATTGGGTTGTTGTGGGTTCAGCTCAAGAGAGTTAATTCTAAACTTGATTCTACCAATCTAGCTAGAGAGAGTAGATAAATTGAGGTATTGGACTGTTTATAGTGTTAAGCTTGTCGAGGTTCAAGAGAACTCACTTGAATCATAATTGTTGTTAGAGAGAAAGCTATTATATCTATAGTCTAGCCTACCCATTGAGATTCAACAATTATTAGTGAATTACTATAACCCATATAGTGAAATCAGCCTATAACCGATCACATCGTTGAGAATTCCTCTCTACTAATTGTTTCCCCTATTTTCGTAATAGTTGTACTTGTTAATTGACCAACTTAAACCCCCATCTGACATTCGTTATAAACCCCTTCGATTTATCTAAATGTTTTCAAAAATTTCTATTCCTATAACCGATTAGACCATGTATATAACTTCGTACCTGAACACGAACTTGTACCACTCCCTATTGGTTCGACCCCCACTCTCCATTGGATTTTATACTACATTTCGATCGCTTACACCTATTATTGGTTGAGGTGTAGTTGAGCATTTATCAATCTTCTCCAAAGAGGGTGGCTTGAGTTACTTAAGGATTATGGTATGAGTGTTCTTTATCACTCTGGTAAGGTTAATGTAGTAGCGGATGCTCTTAGCCGATTATTAAAAGGAAGTGGTGCCCATGTAGAAGAAGATAAGAAAGAATTGGTACGAGATGTACATAAATTGGCTCGATTGGGTGTTCGATTGATGGACACTACCAAGGATAATGTTATGGTTCATAATGATTCAACATCGTCTTTTGAGACGGAGGTGAAAGCTAAGCAATGTATTGATCCGGCCTTAGTAGAATGGAAAGAAACGACGCTCAAGAAGTCTGTAGAGGCTTTCTCCCAAGGGGGATTTGGTGTACTTAGATATCAAGGTCGTTTGTGTGTTTCAAATGTTGATGACTTGAGGGAACATATCTTGTTAGAAGCCCATTGTTCTAGGTAATCTATTCACCCGTGAACCACAAAGATTTACCGTTATTTTTGGGAGGTCTATTGGTGGAATGAGATGAAGAAGAACATTGCAGAATTTGTGGCTAAGTGTCCGAATTACCAACAAGTAAATATTGAGCATCAAAAACTGAGAGATTTATCCCAAGACATTAGTATTCCTACTTGGAAGTGGGAAGATTTGAATATTGACTTTATAGTTTGGTTGTCTCGAACTCGATGGCAACATGATTCGATTTGGATTAAAGTAGAACGAATGACAAAATTAGCCCATTTCATTCCCGTCAAAGGTTCTTATACGACGGAAGACTATGCTAAGTTGTATTTGAGGGAAATGTTAAGGTTGCATGGAATACGCTTGTCCGTTATCTCCGATAGAGGTACTCAGTTGACATCTCAATTTTTTGAAGTCTTTCCGAAATGGTCTTTGCACTAAATCTAAGCTTAGCACGACTTTTCTCCCACAAACCGATGGGCAAGCAGAGTGAACTATCAAAACTTTGGAATATATGTTGAGAGCATGTGTCATCGATTTCAGGGGGAATTGGGATGATCACATGCCATTGATTGAGTTTGCTTATAATAGTAATTATTATTCTTGTATTAGTATGGCTCCATTTGAAGCTTTTTATGGTAGAAGGTGTATATCTCTTATAGGTTGGTTTGGGGTGGGTGAAGTTTGCTTGATAGGACCTGAGTTTGTTCATGAGACTATGGTGAATGTTTGACTTATTAAAGAGAGGTTGAGACCGCCCAAAGTAGACAAAAGTCCTATGCCGATGTTAGAAGGAAAGGCCTTGAGTTTGATTTTAATGATTGGGTTTACTTGAAAATCATACCCATGAAGGGTGTAAATTTAGGAGACTATAAATTGAGTTTTAAAATGTTGTTTTGAGGAGATTTGTTTTTCCTGAGTAATTTATCCATTGTTGAACTTGGAGCTTTGGTTTTGAGACTTTGTTTTACTTGGTTTTGAGACTTAGTTTTACTTGGTTTTGAGGAATTTTCAATGGGGTTTTTGAATTAAGTTTATTTGAAGCATTGTAGAGACTTGGGATTCATTACCCAACTCATGGACAACATAATTGATAATAATTTCTTCCTTTTAATGATGTGTGGCTAAAACTCTAAATCTTAGGGTGTGATCATGTGATTATTTGCTTTAATTAGCTTATGGGTATTATTGTTTACTGATTTAAATGCTTATTTGAAGTGGGTTTACTTGATAGCCGTGTATTTATCTATGAATTATAGTTGCAAATGCAATTCTAACTTAGTGTTCTAGGCTTGCTTGAGAAAGAGGGTTAGAACTAAGGTTTTCAATTGACTATTGTAGTGATTGGGTTGTTGTGGGTTCAGCTCAAGAGAGTTAATTCTAAACTTGATTCTACCAATCTAGCTAGAGAGAGTAGATAAATTGAGGTATTGGACTGTTTATAGTGTTAAGCTTGTCGAGGTTCAAGAGAACTCACTTGAATCATAATTGTTGTTAGAGAGAAAGCTATTATATCTATAGTCTAGCCTACCCATTGAGATTCAACAATTATTAGTGAATTACTATAACCCATATAGTGAAATCAGCCTATAACCGATCACATCGTTGAGAATTCCTCTCTACTAATTGTTTCCCCTATTTTCGTAATAGTTGTACTTGTTAATTGACCAACTTAAACCCCCATCTGACATTCGTTATAAACCCCTTCGATTTATCTAAATGTTTTCAAAAATTTCTATTCCTATAACCGATTAGACCATGTATATAACTTCGTACCTGAACACGAACTTGTACCACTCCCTATTGGTTCGACCCCCACTCTCCATTGGATTTTATACTACATTTCGATCGCTTACACCTATTATTGGTTGAGGTGTAGTTGAGCATTTATCAATCTTCTCCAAAGAGGGTGGCTTGAGTTACTTAAGGATTATGGTATGAGTGTTCTTTATCACTCTGGTAAGGTTAATGTAGTAGCGGATGCTCTTAGCCGATTATTAAAAGGAAGTGGTGCCCATGTAGAAGAAGATAAGAAAGAATTGGTACGAGATGTACATAAATTGGCTCGATTGGGTGTTCGATTGATGGACACTACCAAGGATAATGTTATGGTTCATAATGATTCAACATCGTCTTTTGAGACGGAGGTGAAAGCTAAGCAATGTATTGATCCGGCCTTAGTAGAATGGAAAGAAACGACGCTCAAGAAGTCTGTAGAGGCTTTCTCCCAAGGGGGATTTGGTGTACTTAGATATCAAGGTCGTTTGTGTGTTTCAAATGTTGATGACTTGAGGGAACATATCTTGTTAGAAGCCCATTGTTCTAGGTAATCTATTCACCCGTGAACCACAAAGATTTACCGTTATTTTTGGGAGGTCTATTGGTGGAATGAGATGAAGAAGAACATTGCAGAATTTGTGGCTAAGTGTCCGAATTACCAACAAGTAAATATTGAGCATCAAAACTGAGAGATTTATCCCAAGACATTAGTATTCCTACTTGGAAGTGGGAAGATTTGAATATTGACTTTATAGTTTGGTTGTCTCGAACTCGATGGCAACATGATTCGATTTGGATTAAAGTAGAACGAATGACAAAATTAGCCCATTTCATTCCGTCAAAGGTTCTTATACGACGGAAGACTATGCTAAGTTGTATTTGAGGGAAATGTTAAGGTTGCATGGAATACGCTTGTCCGTTATCTCCGATAGAGGTACTCAGTTGACATCTCAATTTTTTGAAGTCTTTCCGAAATGGTCTTTGCACTAAATCTAAGCTTAGCACGACTTTTCTCCCACAAACCGATGGGCAAGCAGAGTGAACTATCAAAACTTTGGAATATATGTTGAGAGCATGTGTCATCGATTTCAGGGGGGAATTGGGATGATCACATGCCATTGATTGAGTTTGCTTATAATAGTAATTATTATTCTTGTATTAGTATGGCTCCATTTGAAGCTTTTTATGGTAGAAGGTGTATATCTCTTATAGGTTGGTTTGGGGTGGGTGAAGTTTGCTTGATAGGACCTGAGTTTGTTCATGAGACTATGGTGAATGTTTGACTTATTAAAGAGAGGTTGAGACCGCCCAAAGTAGACAAAAGTCCTATGCCGATGTTAGAAGGAAAGGCCTTGAGTTTGATTTTAATGATTGGGTTTACTTGAAAATCATACCATGAAGGGTGTAAATTTAGGAGACTATAAATTGAGTTTTAAAATGTTGTTTTGAGGAGATTTGTTTTTCCTGAGTAATTTATCCATTGTTGAACTTGGAGCTTTGGTTTTGAGACTTTGTTTTACTTGGTTTTTGAGACTTAGTTTTACTTGGTTTTGAGGAATTTTCAATGGGGTTTTTGAATTAAGTTTATTTGAAGCATTGTAGAGACTTGGGATTCATTACCCAACTCATGGACAACATAATTGATAATAATTTCTTCCTTTTAATGATGTGTGGCTAAAACTCTAAATCTTAGGGTGTGATCATGTGATTATTTGCTTTAATTAGCTTATGGGTATTATTGTTTACTGATTTAAATGCTTATTTGAAGTGGGTTTACTTGATAGCCGTGTATTTATCTATGAATTATAGTTGCAAATGCAATTCTAACTTAGTGTTCTAGGCTTGCTTGAGAAAGAGGGTTAGAACTAAGGTTTTCAATTGACTATTGTAGTGATTGGGTTGTTGTGGGTTCAGCTCAAGAGAGTTAATTCTAAACTTGATTCTACCAATCTAGCTAGAGAGAGTAGATAAATTGAGGTATTGGACTGTTTATAGTGTTAAGCTTGTCGAGGTTCAAGAGAACTCACTTGAATCATAATTGTTGTTAGAGAGAAAGCTATTATATCTATAGTCTAGCCTACCCATTGAGATTCAACAATTATTAGTGAATTACTATAACCCATATAGTGAAATCAGCCTATAACCGATCACATCGTTGAGAATTCCTCTCTACTAATTGTTTCCCTATTTTCGTAATAGTTGTACTTGTTAATTGACCAACTTAAACCCCCATCTGACATTCGTTATAAACCCCTTCGATTTATCTAAATGTTTTCAAAATTTCTATTCCTATAACCGATTAGACCATGTATATAACTTCGTACCTGAACACGAACTTGTACCACTCCCTATTGGTTCGACCCCCACTCTCCATTGGATTTTATACTACATTTCGATCGCTTACACCTATTATTGGTTGAGGTGTAGTTGAGCATTTATCAATCTTCTCCAAAGAGGGTGGCTTGAGTTACTTAAGGATTAT
>JAWDCX010000174.1:0-27585 GCA_036553675.1 Solanum okadae | reverse complement strand
AAAATTCAGCACCTTAAAGAAGGGAGGTGGCCTTGAGATTGGTAAACTTCAAACGGCCATAACTCGAGCCTCGGGTGTCCGTTTGACGCGATTTTTTTTATGAATTCGCGTATTTTTTCGATATCTACGCAACCAAACTGCCTAAAGGCGGTTTGCGCGTGCCGATTTTCCGAAAAACGCTTTTTACTTATTCTTATACTAGTCGAGACGCGGTTAGGAAGAAAAAAGGGAATCCAAGTAATGCGGATGGGTTTTCCTAATAGATCTCGAAAAAATACGAAGATTCAAAAAAAAAATTGCGTCAAACGGACGTCCGAGCCGAGAGTTACGGCCATTTGAAAATTCAGCACCTTAAAGAAGGGAGGTGGCCTTGAGATTGGTAAACTTCAAACGGCCATAACTCGAGCCTCGGGTGTCCGTTTGACGCGATTTTTTTTTTGAATTCGCGTATTTTTTCGATATCTACGCAACCAAACTGCCTAAAGGCGGTTTGCGCGTGCCGTTTTTCCGAAAAAAGCGTTTTACCGATTCTTATACGAGTCGAGACGCGTTTAGGAAGAAAAAAGGGAATCCAAGTAATGCGGATGGGTTTTCCTAATAGATCTCGAAAAATTACGAAGATTCAAAAAATAAATTGCGTCAAACGGACGTCCGAGCCGAGAGTTACGGCCATTTGAAAATTCTGCACCTTAAAGAAGGGAGGTGGCCTTGAGATTGGTAAACTTCAAACGGCCATAACTCGAGCCTCGGGTGTCCGTTTGACGCGATTTTTTTTATGAATTCGCGTATTTTTTCGATATCTACGCAACCAAACTGCCTAAAGGCGGTTTGCGCGTGCCGATTTTCCGAAAAACGCGTTTTACCGATTCTTATACTAGTCGAGACGCGGTTAGGAAGAAAAAAGGGAATCCAAGTAATGCGGATGGGTTTTCCTAATAGATCTCGAAAAAATACGAAGATTCAAAAAAAAAATTGCGTCAAACGGACGTCCGAGCCGAGAGTTACGGCCATTTGAAAATTCAGCACCTTAAAGAAGGGAGGTGGCCTTGAGATTGGTAAACTTCAAACGGCCATAACTCGAGCCTCGGGTGTCCGTTTGACGCGATTTTTTTTATGAATTCGCGTATTTTTTCGATATCTACGCAACCAAACTGCCTAAAGGCGGTTTGCGCGTGCCGATTTTCCGAAAAACGCGTTTTACCGATTCTTATACGAGTCGAGACGCGTTTAGGAAGAAAAAAGGGAATCCAAGTAATGCGGATGGGTTTTCCTAATAGATCTCGAAAAAATACGAAGATTCAAACAAAAAATTGCGTCAAACGGACGTCCGAGCCGAGAGTTACGGCCATTTGAAAATTCAGCACCTTAAAGAAGGGAGGTGGCCTTGAGATTGGTAAACTTCAAACGGCCATAACTCGAGCCTCGGGTGTCCGTTTGACGCTATTTTTTTTTTGAATTCGCGTATTTTTTCGATATCTACGCAACCAAACTGCCTAAAGGCGGTTTTCGCGTGCCATTTTTCCCAAAAAAGCGTTTTACCGATTCTTATACGAGTCGAGACGCGTTTAGGAAGAAAAAAGGGAATCCAAGTAATGCGGATGGGTTTTCCTAATAGATCTAGAAAAAATACGAAGATTCAAACAAAAAATTGCGTCAAACGGACGTCCGAGCCGAGAGTTACGGCCATTTGAAAATTCAGCACCTTAAAGAAGGGAGGTGGCCTTGAGATTGGTAAACTTCAAACGGCCATAACTCGAGCCTCGGGTGTCCGTTTGACGCGATTTTTTTTATGAATTCGCGTATTTTTTCGATATCTACGCAACCAAACTGCCTAAAGGCGGTTTGCGCGTGCCGATTTTCCGAAAAACGCGTTTTACCGATTCTTATACGAGTCGAGACGCGTTTAGGAAGAAAAAAGGGAATCCAAGTAATGCGGATGGGTTTTCCAAATAGATCTCGAAAAAAAACGAAGATTCAAACAAAAAATTGCGTCAAACGGACGTCCGAGCCGAGAGTTACGGCCATTTGAAAATTCAGCACCTTAAAGAAGGGAGGTGGCCTTGAGATTGGTAAACTTCAAACGGCCATAACTCGAGCCTCGGGTGTCCGTTTGACGCGATTTTTTTTTTGAATTCGCGTATTTTTTCGATATCTACGCAACCAAACTGCCTAAAGGCGGTTTGCGCGTGCCGTTTTTCCGAAAAACGCATTTTACCGATTCCTATACGAGTCGAGACGCGTTTAGGAAGAAAAAAGGGAATCCAAGTAATGCGGATGGGTTTTCCTAATAGATCTCGAAAAATTACGAAGATTCAAAAAATTAATTGCGTCAAACGGACGTCCGAGCCGAGAGTTACGGCCATTTGAAAATTCAGCACCTTAAAGAAGGGAGGTGGCCTTGAGATTGGTAAACTTCAAACGGCCATAACTCGAGCCTCGGGTGTCCGTTTGACGCGATTTTTTTTTTGAATTCGCGTATTTTTTCGATATCTACGCAACCAAACTGCCTAAAGGCGGTTTGCGCGTGCCGTTTTTCCGAAAAACGCATTTTACCGATTCCTATACGATTCGAGACGCGTTTAGGAAGAAAAAAGGGAATCCAAGTAATGCGGATGGGTTTTCCTAATAGATCTCGAAAAATTACGAAGATTCAAAAAATTAATTGCGTCAAACGGACGTCCGAGCCGAGAGTTACGGCCATTTGAAAATTCAGCACCTTAAAGAAGGGAGGTGGCCTTGAGATTGGTAAACTTCAAACGGCCATAACTCGAGCCTCGGGTGTCCGTTTGACGCGATTTTTTTTTTGAATTCGCGTATTTTTTCGATATCTACGCAACCAAACTGCCTAAAGGCGGTTTGCGCGTGCCGTTTTTCCCAAAAAAGCGTTTTACCGATTCTTATACGAGTCGAGACGCGTTTAGGAAGAAAAAAGGGAATCCAAGTAATGCGGATGGGTTTTCCTAATAGATCTAGAAAAAATACGAAGATTAAAACAAAAAATTGCGTCAAACGGACGTCCGAGCCGAGAGTTACGGCCATTTGAAAATTCAGCACCTTAAAGAAGGGAGGTGGCCTTGAGATTGGTAAACTTCAAACGGCCATAACTCGAGCCTCGGGTGTCCGTTTGACGCGATTTTTTTTTTGAATTCGCGTATTTTTTCGATATCTACGCAACCAAACTGCCTAAAGGCGGTTTGCGCGTGCCGTTTTTCCGAAAAACGCATTTTACCGATTCCTATACGAGTCGAGACGCGTTTAGGAAGAAAAAAGGGAATCCAAGTAATGCGGATGGGTTTTCCTAATAGATCTCGAAAAATTACGAAGATTCAAAAAATTAATTGCGTCAAACGGACGTCCGAGCCGAGAGTTACGGCCATTTGAAAATTCAGCACCTTAAAGAAGGGAGGTGGCCTTGAGATTGGTAAACTTCAAACGGCCATAACTCGAGCCTCGGGTGTCCGTTTGACGCGATTTTTTTTTTGAATTCGCGTATTTTTTCGATATCTACGCAACCAAACTGCCTAAAGGCGGTTTGCGCGTGCCGTTTTTCCCAAAAAAGCGTTTTACCGATTCTTATACGAGTCGAGACGCGTTTAGGAAGAAAAAAGGGAATCCAAGTAATGCGGATGGGTTTTCCTAATAGATCTAGAAAAAATACGAAGATTCAAACAAAACATTGCGTCAAACGGACGTCCGAGCCGAGAGTTACGGCCATTTGAAAATTCAGCACCTTAAAGAAGGGAGGTGGCCTTGAGATTGGTAAACTTCAAACGGCCATAACTCGAGCCTCGGGTGTCCGTTTGACGCGATTTTTTTTATGAATTCGCGTATTTTTTCGATATCTACGCAACCAAACTGCCTAAAGGCGGTTTGCGCGTGCCGATTTTCCGAAAAACGCGTTTTACCGATTCTTATACTAGTCGAGACGCGGTTAGGAAGAAAAAAGGGAATCCAAGTAATGCGGATGGGTTTTCCTAATAGATCTCGAAAAAATACGAAGATTCAAAAAAAAAATTGCGTCAAACGGACGTCCGAGCCGAGAGTTACGGCCATTTGAAAATTCAGCACCTTAAAGAAGGGAGGTGGCCTTGAGATTGGTAAACTTCAAACGGCCATAACTCGAGCCTCGGGTGTCCGTTTGACGCGATTTTTTTTTTGAATTCGCGTATTTTTTCGATATCTACGCAACCAAACTGCCTAAAGGCGGTTTGCGCGTGCCGTTTTTCCGAAAAACGCATTTTACCGATTCCTATACGAGTCGAGACGCGTTTAGGAAGAAAAAAGGGAATCCAAGTAATGCGGATGGGTTTTCCTAATAGATCTCGAAAAATTACGAAGATTCAAAAAATAAATTGCGTCAAACGGACGTCCGAGCCGAGAGTTACGGCCATTTGAAAATTCTGCACCTTAAAGAAGGGAGGTGGCCTTGAGATTGGTAAACTTCAAACGGCCATAACTCGAGCCTCGGGTGTCCGTTTGACGCGATTTTTTTTTTGAATTCGCGTATTTTTTCGATATCTACGCAACCAAACTGCCTAAAGGCGGTTTGCGCGTGCCGTTTTTCCGAAAAAAGCGTTTTACCGATTCTTATACGAGTCGAGACGCGTTTAGGTAGAAAAAAGGGAATCCAAGTAATGCGGATGGGTTTTCCAAATAGATCTCGAAAAAATACGAAGATTCAAACAAAAAATTGCGTCAAACGGACGTCCGAGCCGAGAGTTACGGCCATTTGAAAATTCAGCACCTTAAAGAAGGGAGGTGGCCTTGAGATTGGTAAACTTCAAACGGCCATAACTCGAGCCTCGGGTGTCCGTTTGACGCGATTTTTTTTTTGAATTCGCGTATTTTTTCGATATCTACGCAACCAAACTGCCTAATGGCGGTTTGCGCGTGCCGTTTTTCCGAAAAACGCATTTTACCGATTCCTATACGAGTCGAGACGCGTTTAGGAAGAAAAAAGGGAATCCAAGTAATGCGGATGGGTTTTCCTAATAGATCTCGAAAAATTACGAAGATTCAAAAAATTAATTGCGTCAAACGGACGTCCGAGCCGAGAGTTACGGCCATTTGAAAATTCAGCACCTTAAAGAAGGGAGGTGGCCTTGAGATTGGTAAACTTCAAACGGCCATAACTCGAGCCTCGGGTGTCCGTTTGACGCGATTTTTTTTTTGAATTCGCGTATTTTTTCGATATCTACGCAACCAAACTGCCTAATGGCGGTTTGCGCGTGCCGTTTTTCCGAAAAACGCGTTTTACCGATTCCTATACGAGTCGAGACGCGTTTAGGAAGAAAAAAGGGAATCCAAGTAATGCGGATGGGTTTTCCTAATAGATCTCGAAAAATTACGAAGATTCAAAAAATTAATTGCGTCAAACGGACGTCCGAGCCGAGAGTTACGGCCATTTGAAAATTCAGCACCTTAAAGAAGGGAGGTGGCCTTGAGATTGGTAAACTTCAAACGGCCATAACTCGAGCCTCGGGTGTCCGTTTGACGCGATTTTTTTTTTGAATTCGCGTATTTTTTCGATATCTACGCAACCAAACTGCCTAAAGGCGGTTTGCGCGTGCCGATTTTCCGAAAAACGCGTTTTACCGATTCTTATACGAGTCGAGACGCGTTTAGGAAGAAAAAAGGGAATCCAAGTAATGCGGATGGGTTTTCCTAATAGATCTCGAAAAATTACGAAGATTCAAAAAATAAATTGCGTCAAACGGACGTCCGAGCCGAGAGTTACGGCCATTTGAAAATTCAGCACCTTAAAGAAGGGAGGTGGCCTTGAGATTGGTAAACTTCAAACGGCCATAACTCGAGCCTCGGGTGTCCGTTTGACGCGATTTTTTTTTTGAATTCGCGTATTTTTTCGATATCTACGCAACCAAACTGCCTAAAGGCGGTTTGCGCGTGCCGTTTTTCCGAAAAACGCATTTTACCGATTCCTATACGAGTCGAGACGCGTTTAGGAAGAAAAAAGGGAATCCAAGTAATGCGGATGGGTTTTCCTAATAGATCTCGAAAAATTACGAAGATTCAAAAAATAAATTGCGTCAAACGGACGTCCGAGCCGAGAGTTACGGCCATTTGAAAATTCAGCACCTTAAAGAAGGGAGGTGGCCTTGAGATTGGAAAACTTCAAACGTCCATAACTCGAGCCTCGGGTGTCCGTTTGACGCGATTTTTTTTTTGAATTCGCGTATTTTTTCGATATCTACGCAACCAAACTGCCTAAAGGCGGTTTGCGCGTGCCGATTTTCCGAAAAACGCGTTTTACCGATTCTTATACGAGTCGAGACGCGTTTAGGAAGAAAAAAGGGAATCCAAGTAATGCGGATGGGTTTTCCTAATAGATCTCGAAAAATTACGAAGATTCAAAAAATAAATTGCGTCAAACGGACGTCCGAGCCGAGAGTTACGGCCATTTGAAAATTCAGCACCTTAAAGAAGGGAGGTGGCCTTGAGATTGGTAAACTTCAAACGGCCATAACTCGAGCCTCGGGTGTCCGTTTGACGCGATTTTTTTTTTGAATTCGCGTATTTTTTCGATATCTACGCAACCAAACTGCCTAAAGGCGGTTTGCGCGTGCCGTTTTTCCGAAAAACGCATTTTACCGATTCCTATACGAGTCGAGACGCGTTTAGGAAGAAAAAAGGGAATCCAAGTAATGCGGATGGGTTTTCCTAATAGATCTTGAAAAATTACGAAGATTCAAAAAATAAATTGCGTCAAACGGACGTCCGAGCCGAGAGTTACGGCCATTTGAAAATTCAGCACCTTAAAGAAGGGAGGTGGCCTTGAGATTGGAAAACTTCAAACGGCCATAACTCGAGCCTCGGGTGTCCGTTTGACGCGATTTTTTTTTTGAATTCGCGTATTTTTTCGATATCTACGCAACCAAACTGCCTAAAGGCGGTTTGCGCGTGCCGTTTTTCCGAAAAAAGCGTTTTACCGATTCTTATACGAGTCGAGACGCGTTTAGGAAGAAAAAAGGGAATCCAAGTAATGCGGATGGGTTTTCCAAATAGATCTCGAAAAAATACGAAGATTCAAACAAAAAATTGCGTCAAACGGACGTCCGAGCCGAGAGTTACGGCCATTTGAAAATTCAGCACCTTAAAGAAGGGAGGTGGCCTTGAGATTGGTAAACTTCAAACGGCCATAACTCGAGCCTCGGGTGTCCGTTTGACGCTATTTTTTTTTTGAATTCGCGTATTTTTTCGATATCTACGCAACCAAACTGCCTAAAGGCGGTTTGCGCGTGCCGTTTTTCCGAAAAACGCATTTTACCGATTCCTATACGAGTCGAGACGCGTTTAGGAAGAAAAAAGGGAATCCAAGTAATGCGGATGGGTTTTCCTAATAGATCTTGAAAAATTACGAAGATTCAAAAAATAAATTGCGTCAAACGGACGTCCGAGCCGAGAGTTACGGCCATTTGAAAATTCAGCACCTTAAAGAAGGGAGGTGGCCTTGAGATTGGAAAACTTCAAACGGCCATAACTCGAGCCTCGGGTGTCCGTTTGACGCGATTTTTTTTTTGAATTCGCGTATTTTTTCGATATCTACGCAACCAAACTGCCTAAAGGCGGTTTGCGCGTGCCGTTTTTCCGAAAAAAGCGTTTTACCGATTCTTATACGAGTCGAGACGCGTTTAGGAAGAAAAAAGGGAATCCAAGTAATGCGGATGGGTTTTCCAAATAGATCTCGAAAAAATACGAAGATTCAAACAAAAAATTGCGTCAAACGGACGTCCGAGCCGAGAGTTACGGCCATTTGAAAATTCAGCACCTTAAAGAAGGGAGGTGGCCTTGAGATTGGTAAACTTTAAACGGCCATAACTCGAGCCTCGGGTGTCCGTTTGACGCGATTTTTTTTTTGAATTCGCGTATTTTTTCGATATCTACGCAACCAAACTGCCTAAAGGCGGTTTGCGCGTGCCGTTTTTCCCAAAAAAGCGTTTTACCGATTCTTATACGAGTCGAGACGCGTTTAGGAAGAAAAAAGGGAATCCAAGTAATGCGGATGGGTTTTCCAAATAGATCTCGAAAAAATACGAAGATTCAAACAAAAAATTGCGTCAAACGGACGTCCGAGCCGAGAGTTACGGCCATTTGAAAATTCAGCACCTTAAAGAAGGGAGGTGGCCTTGAGATTGGTAAACTTCAAACGGCCATAACTCGAGCCTCGGGTGTCCGTTTGACGCGATTTTTTTTTTGAATTCGCGTATTTTTTCGATATCTACGCAACCAAACTGCCTAAAGGCGGTTTGCGCGTGCCGTTTTTCCCAAAAAAGCGTTTTACCGATTCTTATACGAGTCGAGACGCGTTTAGGAAGAAAAAAGGGAATCCAAGTAATGCGGATGGGTTTTCCTAATAGATCTAGAAAAAATACGAAGATTAAAACAAAAAATTGCGTCAAACGGACGTCCGAGCCGAGAGTTACGGCCATTTGAAAATTCAGCACCTTAAAGAAGGGAGGTGGCCTTGAGATTGGTAAACTTCAAACGGCCATAACTCGAGCCTCGGGTGTCCGTTTGACGCGATTTTTTTGATGAATTCGCGTATTTTTTCGATATCTACGCAACCAAACTGCCTAAAGGCGGTTTGCGCGTGCCGATTTTCCGAAAAACGCGTTTTACCAATTCTTATACTAGTCGAGACGCGGTTAGGAAGAAAAAAGGGAATCCAAGTAATGCGGATGGGTTTTCCAAATAGATCTCGAAAAAATACGAAGATTCAAACAAAAAATTGCGTCAAACGGACGTCCGAGCCGAGAGTTACGGCCATTTGAAAATTCAGCACCTTAAAGAAGGGAGGTGGCCTTGAGATTGGTAAACTTCAAACGGCCATAACTCGAGCCTCGGGTGTCCGTTTGACGCGATTTTTTTTTTGAATTCGCGTATTTTTTCGATATCTACGCAACCAAACTGCCTAAAGGCGGTTTGCGCGTGCCGTTTTTCCGAAAAACGCATTTTACCGATTCCTATACGAGTCGAGACGCGTTTAGGAAGAAAAAAGGGAATCCAAGTAATGCGGATGGGTTTTCCTAATAGATCTCGAAAAATTACGAAGATTCAAAAAATAAATTGCGTCAAACGGACGTCCGAGCCGAGAGTTAGGGCCATTTGAAAATTCAGCACCTTAAAGAAGGGAGGTGGCCTTGAGATTGGTAAACTTCAAACGGCCATAACTCGAGCCTCGGGTGTCCGTTTGACGCGATTTTTTTTTTGAATTCGCGTATTTTTTCGATATCTACGCAACCAAACTGCCTAAAGGCGGTTTGCGCGTGCCGTTTTTCCGAAAAACGCATTTTACCGATTCCTATACGATTCGAGACGCGTTTAGGAAGAAAAAAGGGAATCCAAGTAATGCGGATGGGTTTTCCTAATAGATCTCGAAAAATTACGAAGATTCAAAAAATTAATTGCGTCAAACGGACGTCCGAGCCGAGAGTTACGGCCATTTGAAAATTCAGCACCTTAAAGAAGGGAGGTGGCCTTGAGATTGGTAAACTTCAAACGGCCATAACTCGAGCCTCGGGTGTCCGTTTGACGCGATTTTTTTTTTGAATTCGCGTATTTTTTCGATATCTACGCAACCAAACTGCCTAAAGGCGGTTTGCGCGTGCCGTTTTTCCCAAAAAAGCGTTTTACCGATTCTTATACGAGTCGAGACGCGTTTAGGAAGAAAAAAGGGAATCCAAGTAATGCGGATGGGTTTTCCTAATAGATCTAGAAAAAATACGAAGATTAAAACAAAAAATTGCGTCAAACGGACGTCCGAGCCGAGAGTTACGGCCATTTGAAAATTCAGCACCTTAAAGAAGGGAGGTGGCCTTGAGATTGGTAAACTTCAAACGGCCATAACTCGAGCCTCGGGTGTCCGTTTGACGCGATTTTTTTTTTGAATTCGCGTATTTTTTCGATATCTACGCAACCAAACTGCCTAAAGGCGGTTTGCGCGTGCCGTTTTTCCGAAAAACGCATTTTACCGATTCCTATACGAGTCGAGACGCGTTTAGGAAGAAAAAAGGGAATCCAAGTAATGCGGATGGGTTTTCCTAATAGATCTCGAAAAATTACGAAGATTCAAAAAATTAATTGCGTCAAACGGACGTCCGAGCCGAGAGTTACGGCCATTTGAAAATTCAGCACCTTAAAGAAGGGAGGTGGCCTTGAGATTGGTAAACTTCAAACGGCCATAACTCGAGCCTCGGGTGTCCGTTTGACGCGATTTTTTTTTTGAATTCGCGTATTTTTTCGATATCTACGCAACCAAACTGCCTAAAGGCGGTTTGCGCGTGCCGTTTTTCCCAAAAAAGCGTTTTACCGATTCTTATACGAGTCGAGACGCGTTTAGGAAGAAAAAAGGGAATCCAAGTAATGCGGATGGGTTTTCCTAATAGATCTCGAAAAAATACGAAGATTCAAACAAAAAATTGCGTCAAACGGACGTCCGAGCCGAGAGTTACGGCCATTTGAAAATTCAGCACCTTAAAGAAGGGAGGTGGCCTTGAGATTGGTAAACTTCAAACGGCCATAACTCGAGCCTCGGGTGTCCGTTTGACGCGATTTTTTTTATGAATTCGCGTATTTTTTCGATATCTACGCAACCAAACTGCCTAAAGGCGGTTTGCGCGTGCCGATTTTCCGAAAAACGCGTTTTACCGATTCTTATACTAGTCGAGACGCGGTTAGGAAGAAAAAAGGGAATCCAAGTAATGCGGATGGGTTTTCCTAATAGATCTCGAAAAAATACGAAGATTCAAAAAAAAAATTGCGTCAAACGGACGTCCGAGCCGAGAGTTACGGCCATTTGAAAATTCAGCACCTTAAAGAAGGGAGGTGGCCTTGAGATTGGTAAACTTCAAACGGCCATAACTCGAGCCTCGGGTGTCCGTTTGACGCGATTTTTTTTTTGAATTCGCGTATTTTTTCGATATCTACGCAACCAAACTGCCTAAAGGCGGTTTGCGCGTGCGTTTTTCCGAAAAAAGCATTTTACCGATTCTTATACGAGTCGAGACGCGTTTAGGAAGAAAAAAGGGAATCAAAGTAATGCGGATGGGTTTTCCTAATAGATCTAGAAAAAATACGAAGATTAAAACAAAAAATTGCGTCAAACGGACGTCCGAGCCGAGAGTTACGGCCATTTGAAAATTCAGCACCTTAAAGAAGGGAGGTGGCCTTGAGATTGGTAAACTTCAAACGGCCATAACTCGAGCCTCGGGTGTCCGTTTGACGCGATTTTTTTTTTGAATTCGCGTATTTTTTCGATATCTACGCAACCAAACTGCCTAAAGGCGGTTTGCGCGTGCCGTTTTTCCCAAAAAAGCGTTTTACCGATTCTTATACGAGTCGAGACGCGTTTAGGAAGAAAAAAGGGAATCCAAGTAATGCGGATGGGTTTTCCTAATAGATCTAGAAAAAATACGAAGATTAAAACAAAAAATTGCGTCAAACGGACGTCCGAGCCGAGAGTTACGGCCATTTGAAAATTCAGCACCTTAAAGAAGGGAGGTGGCCTTGAGATTGGTAAACTTCAAACGGCCATAACTCGAGCCTCGGGTGTCCGTTTGACGCGATTTTTTTGATGAATTCGCGTATTTTTTCGATATCTACGCAACCAAACTGCCTAAAGGCGGTTTGCGCGTGCCGATTTTCCGAAAAACGCGTTTTACCGATTCTTATACTAGTCGAGACGCGTTTAGGAAGAAAAAAGGGAATCCAAGTAATGCGGATAAGTTTTCCTAATAGATCTCGAAAAAATACGAAGATTCAAAAAAAAAATTGCGTCAAACGGACGTCCGAGCCGAAAGTTACGGCCATTTGAAAATTCAGCACCTTAAAGAAGGGAGGTGGCCTTGAGATTGGTAAACTTCAAACGGCCATAACTCGAGCCTCGGGTGTCCGTTTGACGCGATTTTTTTTTTGAATTCGCGTATTTTTTCGATATCTACGCAACCAAACTGCCTAAAGGCGGTTTGCGCGTGCCGTTTTTCCGAAAAACGCATTTTACCGATTCCTATACGATTCGAGACGCGTTTAGGAAGAAAAAAGGGAATCCAAGTAATGCGGATGGGTTTTCCTAATAGATCTCGAAAAATTACGAAGATTCAAAAAATTAATTGCGTCAAACGGACGTCCGAGCCGAGAGTTACGGCCATTTGAAAATTCAGCACCTTAAAGAAGGGAGGTGGCCTTGAGATTGGTAAACTTCAAACGGCCATAACTCGAGCCTCGGGTGTCCGTTTGACGCGATTTTTTTTTTGAATTCGCATATTTTTTCGATATCTACGCAACCAAACTGCCTAAAGGCGGTTTGCGCGTGCCGTTTTTCCCAAAAAAGCGTTTTACCGATTCTTATACGAGTCGAGACGCGTTTAGGAAGAAAAAAGGGAATCCAAGTAATGCGGATGGGTTTTCCTAATAGATCTAGAAAAAATACGAAGATTAAAACAAAAAATTGCGTCAAACGGACGTCCGAGCCGAGAGTTACGGCCATTTGAAAATTCAGCACCTTAAAGAAGGGAGGTGGCCTTGAGATTGGTAAACTTCAAACGGCCATAACTCGAGCCTCGGGTGTCCGTTTGACGCGATTTTTTTGATGAATTCGCGTATTTTTTCGATATCTACGCAACCAAACTGCCTAAAGGCGGTTTGCGCGTGCCGATTTTCCGAAAAACGCGTTTTACCGATTCCTATACTAGTCGAGACGCGGTTAGGAAGAAAAAAGGGAATCCAAGTAATGCGGATGGGTTTTCCTAATAGATCTCGAAAAAATACGAAGATTCAAAAAATAAATTGCGTCAAACGGACGTCCGAGCCGAGAGTTACGGCCATTTGAAAATTCAGCACCTTAAAGAAGGGAGGTGGCCTTGAGATTGGTAAACTTCAAACGGCCATAACTCGAGCCTCGGGTGTCCGTTTGACGCGATTTTTTTTTTGAATTCGCGTATTTTTTCGATATCTACGCAACCAAACTGCCTAAAGGCGGTTTGCGCGTGCCGTTTTTCCGAAAAACGCATTTTACCGATTCCTATACGAGTCGAGACGCGTTTAGGAAGAAAAAAGGGAATCCAAGTAATGCGGATGGGTTTTCCTAATAGATCTCGAAAAATTACGAAGATTCAAAAAATAAATTGCGTCAAACGGACGTCCGAGCCGAGAGTTAGGGCCATTTGAAAATTCAGCACCTTAAAGAAGGGAGGTGGCCTTGAGATTGGTAAACTTCAAACGGCCATAACTCGAGCCTCGGGTGTCCGTTTGACGCGATTTTTTTTTTGAATTCGCGTATTTTTTCGATATCTACGCAACCAAACTGCCTAAAGGCGGTTTGCGCGTGCCGTTTTTCCGAAAAAAGCGTTTTACCGATTCTTATACGAGTCGAGACGCGTTTAGGAAGAAAAAAGGGAATCCAAGTAATGCGGATGGGTTTTCCAAATAGATCTCGAAAAAATACGAAGATTCAAACAAAAAATTGCGTCAAACGGACGTCCGAGCCGAGAGTTACGGCCATTTGAAAATTCAGCACCTTAAAGAAGGGAGGTGGCCTTGAGATTGGTAAACTTCAAACGGCCATAACTCGAGCCTCGGGTGTCCGTTTGACGCGATTTTTTTTTTGAATTCGCGTATTTTTTCGATATCTACGCAACCAAACTACCTAAAGGCGGTTTGCGCGTGCCGATTTTCCGAAAAACGCGTTTTACCGATTCTTATACGAGTCGAGACGCGTTTAGGAAGAAAAAAGGGAATCCAAGTAATGCGGATGGGTTTTCCTAATAGATCTCGAAAAATTACGAAGATTCAAAAAATAAATTGCGTCAAACGGACGTCCGAGCCGAGAGTTACGGCCATTTGAAAATTCAGCACCTTAAAGAAGGGAGGTGGCCTTGAGATTGGTAAACTTCAAACGGCCATAACTCGAGCCTCGGGTGTCCGTTTGACGCGATTTTTTTTTTGAATTCGCGTATTTTTTCGATATCTACGCAACCAAACTGCCTAAAGGCGGTTTGCGCGTGCCGTTTTTCCCAAAAAAGCGTTTTACCGATTCTTATACGAGTCGAGACGCGTTTAGGAAGAAAAAAGGGAATCCAAGTAATGCGGATGGGTTTTCCTAATAGATCTAGAAAAAATACAAAGATTCAAACAAAAAATTGCGTCAAACGGACGTCCGAGCCGAGAGTTACGGCCATTTGAAAATTCAGCACCTTAAAGAAGGGAGGTGGCCTTGAGATTGGTAAACTTCAAACGGCCATAACTCGAGCCTCGGGTGTCCGTTTGACGCGATTTTTTTTATGAATTCGCGTATTTTTTCGATATCTACGCAACCAAACTGCCTAAAGGCGGTTTGCGCGTGCCGATTTTCCGAAAAACGCGTTTTACCGATTCTTATACTAGTCGAGACGCGGTTAGGAAGAAAAAAGGGAATCCAAGTAATGCGGATGGGTTTTCCTAATAGATCTCGAAAAAATACGAAGATTCAAAAAAAAAATTGCGTCAAACGGACGTCCGAGCCGAGAGTTACGGCCATTTGAAAATTCAGCACCTTAAAGAAGGGAGGTGGCCTTGAGATTGGTAAACTTCAAACGGCCATAACTCGAGCCTCGGGTGTCCGTTTGACGCGATTTTTTTTTTGAATTCGCGTATTTTTTCGATATCTACGCAACCAAACTGCCTAAAGGCGGTTTGCGCGTGCCGTTTTTCCGAAAAAAGCGTTTTACCGATTCTTATACGAGTCGAGACGCGTTTAGGAAGAAAAAAGGGAATCCAAGTAATGCGGATGGGTTTTCCAAATAGATCTCGAAAAAATACGAAGATTCAAACAAAAAATTGCGTCAAACGGACGTCCGAGCCGAGAGTTACGGCCATTTGAAAATTCAGCACCTTAAAGAAGGGAGGTGGCCTTGAGATTGGTAAACTTCAAACGGCCATAACTCGAGCCTCGGGTGTCCGTTTGACGCGATTTTTTTTATGAATTCGCGTATTTTTTCGATATCTACGCAACCAAACTGCCTAAAGGCGGTTTGCGCGTGCCGATTTTCCGAAAAACGCGTTTTACCGATTCTTATACGAGTCGAGACGCGTTTAGGAAGAAAAAAGGGAATCCAAGTAATGCGGAAGGGTTTTCCTAATAGATCTCGAAAAAATACGAAGATTCAAAAAAAAAATTGCGTCAAACGGACGTCCGAGCCGAGAGTTATGGCCATTTGAAAATTCAGCACCTTAAAGAAGGGAGGTGGCCTTGAGATTGGTAAACTTCAAACGGCCATAACTCGAGCCTCGGGTGTCCGTTTGACGCGATTTTTTTTATGAATTCGCGTATTTTTTCGATATCTACGCAACCAAACTGCCTAAAGGCGGTTTGCGCGTGCCGATTTTCCGAAAAACGCGTTTTACCGATTCTTATACTAGTCGAGACGCGGTTAGGAAGAAAAAAGGGAATCCAAGTAATGCGGATGGGTTTTCCTAATAGATCTCGAAAAAATACGAAGATTCAAAAAAAAAATTGCGTCAAACGGACGTCCGAGCCGAGAGTTACGGCCATTTGAAAATTCAGCACCTTAAAGAAGGGAGGTGGCCTTGAGATTGGTAAACTTCAAACGGCCATAACTCGAGCCTCGGGTGTCCGTTTGACGCGATTTTTTTTTTGAATTCGCGTATTTTTTCGATATCTACGCAACCAAACTGCCTAAAGGCGGTTTGCGCGTGCCGTTTTTCCGAAAAAAGCGTTTTACCGATTCTTATACGAGTCGAGACGCGTTTAGGAAGAAAAAAGGGAATCCAAGTAATGCGGATGGGTTTTCCAAATAGATCTCGAAAAAATACGAAGATTCAAACAAAAAATTGCGTCAAACGGACGTCCGAGCCGAGAGTTACGGCCATTTGAAAATTCAGCACCTTAAAGAAGGGAGGTGGCCTTGAGATTGGTAAACTTCAAACGGCCATAACTCGAGCCTCGGGTGTCCGTTTGACGCGATTTTTTTTTTGAATTCGCGTATTTTTTCGATATCTACGCAACCAAACTGCCTAAAGGCGGTTTGCGCGTGCCGTTTTTCCCAAAAAAGCGTTTTACCGATTCTTATACGAGTCGAGACGCGTTTAGGAAGAAAAAAGGGAATCCAAGTAATGCGGATGGGTTTTCCTAATAGATCTAGAAAAAATACAAAGATTCAAACAAAAAATTGCGTCAAACGGACGTCCGAGCCGAGAGTTACGGCCATTTGAAAATTCAGCACCTTAAAGAAGGGAGGTGGCCTTGAGATTGGTAAACTTCAAACGGCCATAACTCGAGCCTCGGGTGTCCGTTTGACGCGATTTTTTTTATGAATTCGCGTATTTTTTCGATATCTACGCAACCAAACTGCCTAAAGGCGGTTTGCGCGTGCCGATTTTCCGAAAAACGCGTTTTACCGATTCTTATACGAGTCGAGACGCGTTTAGGAAGAAAAAAGGGAATCCAAGTAATGCGGATGGGTTTTCCTAATAGATCTAGAAAAAATACGAAGATTAAAACAAAAAATTGCGTCAAACGGACGTCCGAGCCGAGAGTTACGGCCATTTGAAAATTCAGCACCTTAAAGAAGGGAGGTGGCCTTGAGATTGGTAAACTTCAAACGGCCATAACTCGAGCCTCGGGTGTCCGTTTGACGCGATTTTTTTGATGAATTCGCGTATTTTTTCGATATCTACGCAACCAAACTGCCTAAAGGCGGTTTGCGCGTGCCGATTTTCCGAAAAACGCGTTTTACCGATTCCTATACTAGTCGAGACGCGGTTAGGAAGAAAAAAGGGAATCCAAGTAATGCGGATGGGTTTTCCTAATAGATCTCGAAAAAATACGAAGATTCAAAAAATAAATTGCGTCAAACGGACGTCCGAGCCGAGAGTTACGGCCATTTGAAAATTCAGCACCTTAAAGAAGGGAGGTGGCCTTGAGATTGGTAAACTTCAAACGGCCATAACTCGAGCCTCGGGTGTCCGTTTGACGCGATTTTTTTTTTGAATTCGCGTATTTTTTCGATATCTACGCAACCAAACTGCCTAAAGGCGGTTTGCGCGTGCCGTTTTTCCGAAAAACGCATTTTACCGATTCCTATACGAGTCGAGACGCGTTTAGGAAGAAAAAAGGGAATCCAAGTAATGCGGATGGGTTTTCCTAATAGATCTCGAAAAATTACGAAGATTCAAAAAATAAATTGCGTCAAACGGACGTCCGAGCCGAGAGTTAGGGCCATTTGAAAATTCAGCACCTTAAAGAAGGGAGGTGGCCTTGAGATTGGTAAACTTCAAACGGCCATAACTCGAGCCTCGGGTGTCCGTTTGACGCGATTTTTTTTTTGAATTCGCGTATTTTTTCGATATCTACGCAACCAAACTGCCTAAAGGCGGTTTGCGCGTGCCGTTTTTCCGAAAAAAGCGTTTTACCGATTCTTATACGAGTCGAGACGCGTTTAGGAAGAAAAAAGGGAATCCAAGTAATGCGGATGGGTTTTCCAAATAGATCTCGAAAAAATACGAAGATTCAAACAAAAAATTGCGTCAAACGGACGTCCGAGCCGAGAGTTACGGCCATTTGAAAATTCAGCACCTTAAAGAAGGGAGGTGGCCTTGAGATTGGTAAACTTCAAACGGCCATAACTCGAGCCTCGGGTGTCCGTTTGACGCGATTTTTTTTTTGAATTCGCGTATTTTTTCGATATCTACGCAACCAAACTGCCTAAAGGCGGTTTGCGCGTGCCGTTTTTCCCAAAAAAGCGTTTTACCGATTCTTATACGAGTCGAGACGCGTTTAGGAAGAAAAAAGGGAATCCAAGTAATGCGGATGGGTTTTCCTAATAGATCTAGAAAAAATACAAAGATTCAAACAAAAAATTGCGTCAAACGGACGTCCGAGCCGAGAGTTACGGCCATTTGAAAATTCAGCACCTTAAAGAAGGGAGGTGGCCTTGAGATTGGTAAACTTCAAACGGCCATAACTCGAGCCTCGGGTGTCCGTTTGACGCGATTTTTTTTTTGAATTCGCGTATTTTTTCGATATCTACGCAACCAAACTGCCTAAAGGCGGTTTGCGCGTGCCGTTTTTCCCAAAAAAGCATTTTACCGATTCTTATACGAGTCGAGACGCGTTTAGGAAGAAAAAAGGGAATCCAAGTAATGCGGATGGGTTTTCCTAATAGATCTCGAAAAAATACGAAGATTCAAACAAAAAATTGCGTCAAACGGACGTCCGAGCCGAGAGTTACGGCCATTTGAAAATTCAGCACCTTAAAGAAGGGAGGTGGCCTTGAGATTGGTAAACTTCAAACGGCCATAACTCGAGCCTCGGGTGTCCGTTTGACGCGATTTTTTTTATGAATTCGCGTATTTTTTCGATATCTACGCAACCAAACTGCCTAAAGGCGGTTTGCGCGTGCCGATTTTCCGAAAAACGCTTTTTACTTATTCTTATACTAGTCGAGACGCGGTTAGGAAGAAAAAAGGGAATCCAAGTAATGCGGATGGGTTTTCCTAATAGATCTCGAAAAAATACGAAGATTCAAAAAAAAAATTGCGTCAAACGGACGTCCGAGCCGAGAGTTACGGCCATTTGAAAATTCAGCACCTTAAAGAAGGGAGGTGGCCTTGAGATTGGTAAACTTCAAACGGCCATAACTCGAGCCTCGGGTGTCCGTTTGACGCGATTTTTTTTTTGAATTCGCGTATTTTTTCGATATCTACGCAACCAAACTGCCTAAAGGCGGTTTGCGCGTGCCGTTTTTCCGAAAAAAGCGTTTTACCGATTCTTATACGAGTCGAGACGCGTTTAGGAAGAAAAAAGGGAATCCAAGTAATGCGGATGGGTTTTCCTAATAGATCTCGAAAAATTACGAAGATTCAAAAAATAAATTGCGTCAAACGGACGTCCGAGCCGAGAGTTACGGCCATTTGAAAATTCTGCACCTTAAAGAAGGGAGGTGGCCTTGAGATTGGTAAACTTCAAACGGCCATAACTCGAGCCTCGGGTGTCCGTTTGACGCGATTTTTTTTATGAATTCGCGTATTTTTTCGATATCTACGCAACCAAACTGCCTAAAGGCGGTTTGCGCGTGCCGATTTTCCGAAAAACGCGTTTTACCGATTCTTATACTAGTCGAGACGCGGTTAGGAAGAAAAAAGGGAATCCAAGTAATGCGGATGGGTTTTCCTAATAGATCTCGAAAAAATACGAAGATTCAAAAAAAAAATTGCGTCAAACGGACGTCCGAGCCGAGAGTTACGGCCATTTGAAAATTCAGCACCTTAAAGAAGGGAGGTGGCCTTGAGATTGGTAAACTTCAAACGGCCATAACTCGAGCCTCGGGTGTCCGTTTGACGCGATTTTTTTTATGAATTCGCGTATTTTTTCGATATCTACGCAACCAAACTGCCTAAAGGCGGTTTGCGCGTGCCGATTTTCCGAAAAACGCGTTTTACCGATTCTTATACGAGTCGAGACGCGTTTAGGAAGAAAAAAGGGAATCCAAGTAATGCGGATGGGTTTTCCTAATAGATCTCGAAAAAATACGAAGATTCAAACAAAAAATTGCGTCAAACGGACGTCCGAGCCGAGAGTTACGGCCATTTGAAAATTCAGCACCTTAAAGAAGGGAGGTGGCCTTGAGATTGGTAAACTTCAAACGGCCATAACTCGAGCCTCGGGTGTCCGTTTGACGCTATTTTTTTTTTGAATTCGCGTATTTTTTCGATATCTACGCAACCAAACTGCCTAAAGGCGGTTTTCGCGTGCCATTTTTCCCAAAAAAGCGTTTTACCGATTCTTATACGAGTCGAGACGCGTTTAGGAAGAAAAAAGGGAATCCAAGTAATGCGGATGGGTTTTCCTAATAGATCTAGAAAAAATACGAAGATTCAAACAAAAAATTGCGTCAAACGGACGTCCGAGCCGAGAGTTACGGCCATTTGAAAATTCAGCACCTTAAAGAAGGGAGGTGGCCTTGAGATTGGTAAACTTCAAACGGCCATAACTCGAGCCTCGGGTGTCCGTTTGACGCGATTTTTTTTATGAATTCGCGTATTTTTTCGATATCTACGCAACCAAACTGCCTAAAGGCGGTTTGCGCGTGCCGATTTTCCGAAAAACGCGTTTTACCGATTCTTATACGAGTCGAGACGCGTTTAGGAAGAAAAAAGGGAATCCAAGTAATGCGGATGGGTTTTCCAAATAGATCTCGAAAAAAAACGAAGATTCAAACAAAAAATTGCGTCAAACGGACGTCCGAGCCGAGAGTTACGGCCATTTGAAAATTCAGCACCTTAAAGAAGGGAGGTGGCCTTGAGATTGGTAAACTTCAAACGGCCATAACTCGAGCCTCGGGTGTCCGTTTGACGCGATTTTTTTTTTGAATTCGCGTATTTTTTCGATATCTACGCAACCAAACTGCCTAAAGGCGGTTTGCGCGTGCCGTTTTTCCGAAAAACGCATTTTACCGATTCCTATACGAGTCGAGACGCGTTTAGGAAGAAAAAAGGGAATCCAAGTAATGCGGATGGGTTTTCCTAATAGATCTCGAAAAATTACGAAGATTCAAAAAATTAATTGCGTCAAACGGACGTCCGAGCCGAGAGTTACGGCCATTTGAAAATTCAGCACCTTAAAGAAGGGAGGTGGCCTTGAGATTGGTAAACTTCAAACGGCCATAACTCGAGCCTCGGGTGTCCGTTTGACGCGATTTTTTTTTTGAATTCGCGTATTTTTTCGATATCTACGCAACCAAACTGCCTAAAGGCGGTTTGCGCGTGCCGTTTTTCCGAAAAACGCATTTTACCGATTCCTATACGATTCGAGACGCGTTTAGGAAGAAAAAAGGGAATCCAAGTAATGCGGATGGGTTTTCCTAATAGATCTCGAAAAATTACGAAGAT
Organism: Solanum okadae; assembly: GCA_036553675.1. Classification (NCBI taxonomy): domain Eukaryota; kingdom Viridiplantae; phylum Streptophyta; class Magnoliopsida; order Solanales; family Solanaceae; genus Solanum; species Solanum okadae. Next base: position 6,684 of record JAWDCX010000174.1, on the reverse strand, counting down.
TCAAAAAATTAATTGCGTCAAACGGACGTCCGAGCCGAGAGTTACGGCCATTTGAAAATTCAGCACCTTAAAGAAGGGAGGTGGCCTTGAGATTGGTAAACTTCAAACGGCCATAACTCGAGCCTCGGGTGTCCGTTTGACGCGATTTTTTTTTTGAATTCGCGTATTTTTTCGATATCTACGCAACCAAACTGCCTAAAGGCGGTTTGCGCGTGCCGTTTTTCCCAAAAAAGCGTTTTACCGATTCTTATACGAGTCGAGACGCGTTTAGGAAGAAAAAAGGGAATCCAAGTAATGCGGATGGGTTTTCCTAATAGATCTAGAAAAAATACGAAGATTAAAACAAAAAATTGCGTCAAACGGACGTCCGAGCCGAGAGTTACGGCCATTTGAAAATTCAGCACCTTAAAGAAGGGAGGTGGCCTTGAGATTGGTAAACTTCAAACGGCCATAACTCGAGCCTCGGGTGTCCGTTTGACGCGATTTTTTTTTTGAATTCGCGTATTTTTTCGATATCTACGCAACCAAACTGCCTAAAGGCGGTTTGCGCGTGCCGTTTTTCCGAAAAACGCATTTTACCGATTCCTATACGAGTCGAGACGCGTTTAGGAAGAAAAAAGGGAATCCAAGTAATGCGGATGGGTTTTCCTAATAGATCTCGAAAAATTACGAAGATTCAAAAAATTAATTGCGTCAAACGGACGTCCGAGCCGAGAGTTACGGCCATTTGAAAATTCAGCACCTTAAAGAAGGGAGGTGGCCTTGAGATTGGTAAACTTCAAACGGCCATAACTCGAGCCTCGGGTGTCCGTTTGACGCGATTTTTTTTTTGAATTCGCGTATTTTTTCGATATCTACGCAACCAAACTGCCTAAAGGCGGTTTGCGCGTGCCGTTTTTCCCAAAAAAGCGTTTTACCGATTCTTATACGAGTCGAGACGCGTTTAGGAAGAAAAAAGGGAATCCAAGTAATGCGGATGGGTTTTCCTAATAGATCTAGAAAAAATACGAAGATTCAAACAAAACATTGCGTCAAACGGACGTCCGAGCCGAGAGTTACGGCCATTTGAAAATTCAGCACCTTAAAGAAGGGAGGTGGCCTTGAGATTGGTAAACTTCAAACGGCCATAACTCGAGCCTCGGGTGTCCGTTTGACGCGATTTTTTTTATGAATTCGCGTATTTTTTCGATATCTACGCAACCAAACTGCCTAAAGGCGGTTTGCGCGTGCCGATTTTCCGAAAAACGCGTTTTACCGATTCTTATACTAGTCGAGACGCGGTTAGGAAGAAAAAAGGGAATCCAAGTAATGCGGATGGGTTTTCCTAATAGATCTCGAAAAAATACGAAGATTCAAAAAAAAAATTGCGTCAAACGGACGTCCGAGCCGAGAGTTACGGCCATTTGAAAATTCAGCACCTTAAAGAAGGGAGGTGGCCTTGAGATTGGTAAACTTCAAACGGCCATAACTCGAGCCTCGGGTGTCCGTTTGACGCGATTTTTTTTTTGAATTCGCGTATTTTTTCGATATCTACGCAACCAAACTGCCTAAAGGCGGTTTGCGCGTGCCGTTTTTCCGAAAAACGCATTTTACCGATTCCTATACGAGTCGAGACGCGTTTAGGAAGAAAAAAGGGAATCCAAGTAATGCGGATGGGTTTTCCTAATAGATCTCGAAAAATTACGAAGATTCAAAAAATAAATTGCGTCAAACGGACGTCCGAGCCGAGAGTTACGGCCATTTGAAAATTCTGCACCTTAAAGAAGGGAGGTGGCCTTGAGATTGGTAAACTTCAAACGGCCATAACTCGAGCCTCGGGTGTCCGTTTGACGCGATTTTTTTTTTGAATTCGCGTATTTTTTCGATATCTACGCAACCAAACTGCCTAAAGGCGGTTTGCGCGTGCCGTTTTTCCGAAAAAAGCGTTTTACCGATTCTTATACGAGTCGAGACGCGTTTAGGTAGAAAAAAGGGAATCCAAGTAATGCGGATGGGTTTTCCAAATAGATCTCGAAAAAATACGAAGATTCAAACAAAAAATTGCGTCAAACGGACGTCCGAGCCGAGAGTTACGGCCATTTGAAAATTCAGCACCTTAAAGAAGGGAGGTGGCCTTGAGATTGGTAAACTTCAAACGGCCATAACTCGAGCCTCGGGTGTCCGTTTGACGCGATTTTTTTTTTGAATTCGCGTATTTTTTCGATATCTACGCAACCAAACTGCCTAATGGCGGTTTGCGCGTGCCGTTTTTCCGAAAAACGCATTTTACCGATTCCTATACGAGTCGAGACGCGTTTAGGAAGAAAAAAGGGAATCCAAGTAATGCGGATGGGTTTTCCTAATAGATCTCGAAAAATTACGAAGATTCAAAAAATTAATTGCGTCAAACGGACGTCCGAGCCGAGAGTTACGGCCATTTGAAAATTCAGCACCTTAAAGAAGGGAGGTGGCCTTGAGATTGGTAAACTTCAAACGGCCATAACTCGAGCCTCGGGTGTCCGTTTGACGCGATTTTTTTTTTGAATTCGCGTATTTTTTCGATATCTACGCAACCAAACTGCCTAATGGCGGTTTGCGCGTGCCGTTTTTCCGAAAAACGCGTTTTACCGATTCCTATACGAGTCGAGACGCGTTTAGGAAGAAAAAAGGGAATCCAAGTAATGCGGATGGGTTTTCCTAATAGATCTCGAAAAATTACGAAGATTCAAAAAATTAATTGCGTCAAACGGACGTCCGAGCCGAGAGTTACGGCCATTTGAAAATTCAGCACCTTAAAGAAGGGAGGTGGCCTTGAGATTGGTAAACTTCAAACGGCCATAACTCGAGCCTCGGGTGTCCGTTTGACGCGATTTTTTTTTTGAATTCGCGTATTTTTTCGATATCTACGCAACCAAACTGCCTAAAGGCGGTTTGCGCGTGCCGATTTTCCGAAAAACGCGTTTTACCGATTCTTATACGAGTCGAGACGCGTTTAGGAAGAAAAAAGGGAATCCAAGTAATGCGGATGGGTTTTCCTAATAGATCTCGAAAAATTACGAAGATTCAAAAAATAAATTGCGTCAAACGGACGTCCGAGCCGAGAGTTACGGCCATTTGAAAATTCAGCACCTTAAAGAAGGGAGGTGGCCTTGAGATTGGTAAACTTCAAACGGCCATAACTCGAGCCTCGGGTGTCCGTTTGACGCGATTTTTTTTTTGAATTCGCGTATTTTTTCGATATCTACGCAACCAAACTGCCTAAAGGCGGTTTGCGCGTGCCGTTTTTCCGAAAAACGCATTTTACCGATTCCTATACGAGTCGAGACGCGTTTAGGAAGAAAAAAGGGAATCCAAGTAATGCGGATGGGTTTTCCTAATAGATCTCGAAAAATTACGAAGATTCAAAAAATAAATTGCGTCAAACGGACGTCCGAGCCGAGAGTTACGGCCATTTGAAAATTCAGCACCTTAAAGAAGGGAGGTGGCCTTGAGATTGGAAAACTTCAAACGTCCATAACTCGAGCCTCGGGTGTCCGTTTGACGCGATTTTTTTTTTGAATTCGCGTATTTTTTCGATATCTACGCAACCAAACTGCCTAAAGGCGGTTTGCGCGTGCCGATTTTCCGAAAAACGCGTTTTACCGATTCTTATACGAGTCGAGACGCGTTTAGGAAGAAAAAAGGGAATCCAAGTAATGCGGATGGGTTTTCCTAATAGATCTCGAAAAATTACGAAGATTCAAAAAATAAATTGCGTCAAACGGACGTCCGAGCCGAGAGTTACGGCCATTTGAAAATTCAGCACCTTAAAGAAGGGAGGTGGCCTTGAGATTGGTAAACTTCAAACGGCCATAACTCGAGCCTCGGGTGTCCGTTTGACGCGATTTTTTTTTTGAATTCGCGTATTTTTTCGATATCTACGCAACCAAACTGCCTAAAGGCGGTTTGCGCGTGCCGTTTTTCCGAAAAACGCATTTTACCGATTCCTATACGAGTCGAGACGCGTTTAGGAAGAAAAAAGGGAATCCAAGTAATGCGGATGGGTTTTCCTAATAGATCTTGAAAAATTACGAAGATTCAAAAAATAAATTGCGTCAAACGGACGTCCGAGCCGAGAGTTACGGCCATTTGAAAATTCAGCACCTTAAAGAAGGGAGGTGGCCTTGAGATTGGAAAACTTCAAACGGCCATAACTCGAGCCTCGGGTGTCCGTTTGACGCGATTTTTTTTTTGAATTCGCGTATTTTTTCGATATCTACGCAACCAAACTGCCTAAAGGCGGTTTGCGCGTGCCGTTTTTCCGAAAAAAGCGTTTTACCGATTCTTATACGAGTCGAGACGCGTTTAGGAAGAAAAAAGGGAATCCAAGTAATGCGGATGGGTTTTCCAAATAGATCTCGAAAAAATACGAAGATTCAAACAAAAAATTGCGTCAAACGGACGTCCGAGCCGAGAGTTACGGCCATTTGAAAATTCAGCACCTTAAAGAAGGGAGGTGGCCTTGAGATTGGTAAACTTCAAACGGCCATAACTCGAGCCTCGGGTGTCCGTTTGACGCTATTTTTTTTTTGAATTCGCGTATTTTTTCGATATCTACGCAACCAAACTGCCTAAAGGCGGTTTGCGCGTGCCGTTTTTCCGAAAAACGCATTTTACCGATTCCTATACGAGTCGAGACGCGTTTAGGAAGAAAAAAGGGAATCCAAGTAATGCGGATGGGTTTTCCTAATAGATCTTGAAAAATTACGAAGATTCAAAAAATAAATTGCGTCAAACGGACGTCCGAGCCGAGAGTTACGGCCATTTGAAAATTCAGCACCTTAAAGAAGGGAGGTGGCCTTGAGATTGGAAAACTTCAAACGGCCATAACTCGAGCCTCGGGTGTCCGTTTGACGCGATTTTTTTTTTGAATTCGCGTATTTTTTCGATATCTACGCAACCAAACTGCCTAAAGGCGGTTTGCGCGTGCCGTTTTTCCGAAAAAAGCGTTTTACCGATTCTTATACGAGTCGAGACGCGTTTAGGAAGAAAAAAGGGAATCCAAGTAATGCGGATGGGTTTTCCAAATAGATCTCGAAAAAATACGAAGATTCAAACAAAAAATTGCGTCAAACGGACGTCCGAGCCGAGAGTTACGGCCATTTGAAAATTCAGCACCTTAAAGAAGGGAGGTGGCCTTGAGATTGGTAAACTTTAAACGGCCATAACTCGAGCCTCGGGTGTCCGTTTGACGCGATTTTTTTTTTGAATTCGCGTATTTTTTCGATATCTACGCAACCAAACTGCCTAAAGGCGGTTTGCGCGTGCCGTTTTTCCCAAAAAAGCGTTTTACCGATTCTTATACGAGTCGAGACGCGTTTAGGAAGAAAAAAGGGAATCCAAGTAATGCGGATGGGTTTTCCAAATAGATCTCGAAAAAATACGAAGATTCAAACAAAAAATTGCGTCAAACGGACGTCCGAGCCGAGAGTTACGGCCATTTGAAAATTCAGCACCTTAAAGAAGGGAGGTGGCCTTGAGATTGGTAAACTTCAAACGGCCATAACTCGAGCCTCGGGTGTCCGTTTGACGCGATTTTTTTTTTGAATTCGCGTATTTTTTCGATATCTACGCAACCAAACTGCCTAAAGGCGGTTTGCGCGTGCCGTTTTTCCCAAAAAAGCGTTTTACCGATTCTTATACGAGTCGAGACGCGTTTAGGAAGAAAAAAGGGAATCCAAGTAATGCGGATGGGTTTTCCTAATAGATCTAGAAAAAATACGAAGATTAAAACAAAAAATTGCGTCAAACGGACGTCCGAGCCGAGAGTTACGGCCATTTGAAAATTCAGCACCTTAAAGAAGGGAGGTGGCCTTGAGATTGGTAAACTTCAAACGGCCATAACTCGAGCCTCGGGTGTCCGTTTGACGCGATTTTTTTGATGAATTCGCGTATTTTTTCGATATCTACGCAACCAAACTGCCTAAAGGCGGTTTGCGCGTGCCGATTTTCCGAAAAACGCGTTTTACCAATTCTTATACTAGTCGAGACGCGGTTAGGAAGAAAAAAGGGAATCCAAGTAATGCGGATGGGTTTTCCAAATAGATCTCGAAAAAATACGAAGATTCAAACAAAAAATTGCGTCAAACGGACGTCCGAGCCGAGAGTTACGGCCATTTGAAAATTCAGCACCTTAAAGAAGGGAGGTGGCCTTGAGATTGGTAAACTTCAAACGGCCATAACTCGAGCCTCGGGTGTCCGTTTGACGCGATTTTTTTTTTGAATTCGCGTATTTTTTCGATATCTACGCAACCAAACTGCCTAAAGGCGGTTTGCGCGTGCCGTTTTTCCGAAAAACGCATTTTACCGATTCCTATACGAGTCGAGACGCGTTTAGGAAGAAAAAAGGGAATCCAAGTAATGCGGATGGGTTTTCCTAATAGATCTCGAAAAATTACGAAGATTCAAAAAATAAATTGCGTCAAACGGACGTCCGAGCCGAGAGTTAGGGCCATTTGAAAATTCAGCACCTTAAAGAAGGGAGGTGGCCTTGAGATTGGTAAACTTCAAACGGCCATAACTCGAGCCTCGGGTGTCCGTTTGACGCGATTTTTTTTTTGAATTCGCGTATTTTTTCGATATCTACGCAACCAAACTGCCTAAAGGCGGTTTGCGCGTGCCGTTTTTCCGAAAAACGCATTTTACCGATTCCTATACGATTCGAGA